>VWZV01015496.1:699351-746591 GCA_013397155.1 Irena cyanogastra
CGGGCTGCGGGGCAGGTTCGGGGTGGACGTGGCGCAAGGGGCAGGTGGGGGCAGGATCCAGCGGGATCCGATGTCCCGGGACGTGGGGTGGGACGGGGTGAGCGGGATGGGATGGGTGTCTGGCATGGGATAGGATGGGGTGCCCGGGGTGGGGTGCTCGGTGTGGGTCACAGTGCCCGAGGTGCGGGGCAGGCAGAGTTCAGGGTGTCCGGGACAGACGGCCGGGATCTGTGCGGGTGCNGGGTGCGGGGACAGGGGTGCGGGGGAGCGGCTCCTAAAGGGACTGCCGGTGCTGGGGGCCGGGCCGGGCGGGGGCTCCCGGCTGAGCCTGCCCGGATGGGGTTAATGCCAGCCCGCGCCGCGGGTCGCGCTTCCCCCCGCCCGTTCCCGCTCCGCTGCCCAGCGCACGGATCTCCGTCTCCTTCTTTCCCTTTCCTCTCCTTATCCTCCTGTTCCGTGGGGCAGGAGGGGCTGCGATGTGCAGTCGTCCCCCCCAGGTCCCCCCTGGCCGCCCCCCCGTGCTCCCTCCCCGGCAGCCGCTGCCTGCGAATGCCACGTAGCCTTGTAGTTGTTCCCCTTGGCTGCTCCGCAGCTCCGGTCCCAGACACCTCCCCCGCGTCCTCCTGGGCTCGGGGCAGGGGGAGGGCACTCCTGTCAGCCCCTGCCTGGCTGCTGGCCGTCTTTTGCCCTCCCCCTTCCCGCTGTGTCCCCCTCTCCACCTTGGGGCAGCAGCAGCGGGGACCCCGCTGGGGTCACTCTCTGCCCACTCCTATTTGTGCGTCTCACAAAGGGCTGGGGTCTTCAGCAGCGGGTGCTTCCCTTCGGGGACAGTCCCCAGGGATTCTCTGCCCCCAGACTCAGCAGCCCCTCTGCCACCTGAAATCTGAGGTGTTTTGTGTGATAATCTCCAAAAACAGGGCAATAATGCATTGCTGGCAGGTGTATTTGCTCCCTTCAGCAGCTCACCCAGCTGGTTGCTGAGTTTCATTTCTGTTCAAAACTTGGTTGGAATGATGGACATTTTCTGTAATTAATCATTGAAGTTTCAGTTTCTGTGCATTCTACTGCTACTTTGTCTTCTCTCTGTCCCGTGCTAGTTAATTTTTTTCGCATTGGCAGCCCTTCCTTGCTTTCCCTGCTGTCTGATTGGGAATATTGACACATAGATAAGTTCCCCAACAGCCCGCTGCACGTATGGCTGTGGCCTGTGATTCCTGATGTTTTCCTAATGTATTTATCTTTACAACACTCCGTTCAATAGGGAAATACTGTCTCAGTCACAGATGGAAAGACTGAGGCACCGAAATATTTATGGCCCAAGGTCTCACAGGAAGTATGTGGTGAGGCAGGGAATTGAATCTAGATTTCCTGAGCTTCAGATTAGCATTTGAACCAGGGAAGCATCCTCTCTGTATTTTAAGCCAATAAATTGACCTTGGAGTTAAGATCCAGTGTAGAAGAAAGTACTTTCTGTTTGCTTCAGTATCTGCGTGAGTAAGAAGCAAAGCCCGAGTTGCTTCCCACACTTGCATTCCTTCCCTTGGTTTATGTAATTTGTGAAAGAGGATAAGGTGGTAAAATAGGAAAGATGTTGACTTTCTCAGGGCTCAGTGTGTGATCATGGGTGTTGAAAAGCAGCCAGCTATTACACTCTCCTCTCTCTTTGGGCTTTTTACCTTCCTGTTTCCAAATCTTGGAAAGTTTTGGAGCACTGTTGTTGTCTGGGAATCATTTATTCTCAGCTGGGATCAGATAAATCTCATTTTCTAGAGAGCTGAACTAATTCAGTGGATCCCAGATCTCTGTTTGGGATCCTTCGTGGAGCAGCCTGTGGATAAACAGGGCTGGGACTGATGGCTCACACAGCTGCTGGAGCAAGCTCTTACAAGTTGTACATTCAGCTGTAGCTCAGGATTGTTGCAGCAAGTTTTTGGAAAACTTGGCTTTAGCTAGAATGAAGCAGCACTTTGACAATGCAGTGGAATTATTTCAGCTCCTTGGGCTGGGGATGTGCACAAATTCCACCTTTCCCTGCTCTTCTCTTGGGGCAGCTGATTTTTGGTGGTGATTTGATCGTTCATTTTCTACTGTGGTTTTGAGGAATTGGATGTTAGAATGGTTTAGAACAATAACTCCTGATGGAGTCACCTTGAGAGAGAATAAAGATAACTTTGTCTGCACAAATCCATTTCCTGCCACAAGCCTTGATCGCAAACTGCATCTCTCTTTGATGTTGCACTGACACCAAATCTGGATAGAAATGTTCTGTATAACTCTTTTCATGACCTTTTGGTTGTCATTTTTGGAGGCTGGCATTGGCATCCTGTTAACTGCAGGGCTTGTCCCACCTCTGCCAACAATTGTCATCTTTTATGGTTATTTTTAGGAAAGGTTTGGTGAGTCCTCAAAAAAACAATGTTTCATATGGACTGTGCAGACAGGAGAAATTCCAGTATTCTGCTCCCATTCTGCCTGGCCTTGGGTGAATTTCATGCAAATTGAAATTTATCTTTTAAGCTTGAAAGAGCAGCATTTTTATTTGGTGACTTGCTATTTCCACAATTGGGAAACTTGTCAGATTTAGAAGGAAATACGTGACTGGGAAGACATTCTTATAATATTGTTCATCAAAGTCAGGAGCTGCTATGAAATATTGTAAGAATTCTTTCCCTAGTTCCATATTTTCTTAATTTCCTGTCATGATTTCATTGAATCGGAGAAGAATTTTAAAATTATCTCTGAAAGCAGATGAGAAAACCTCAATATTAGTAATCCTGCAACAGGCAAGAGGCTTGAGGGAAAAAATTATATTTCTCACTTCTAATTTTGGTCTGTCTGAAAGCATCACGTCTGAACTCTCAGTATTTAAACCTGGGGTTGCGCAAGGCTCTGGCCTCAAGACTGGGGGATGTGGAAGCAGGAACCTGTGCATTTTTTCACCTGTTTTTAGCACGTTGTCATGAAGCCTCCCAAGGTCAGGATGGTTGGTTTTCAGCTGTTATCTTTGCTGCAAGCCAGACCTTCACTGAAAAGTTTTGGATTCCTGAGTGAGGAGCACACACTGAACTCTTTATTGCATTCTTGAAGAGCTTATTGTAAAAGCAGCGATAATTTATTCTTTCAGTGGTGCTAACACAATCCTTTCTGTGTATTGACCAGCACAGACAGACCACTGGCTCCCAGCCCTTGGGCCCTTTCAATCCTAATGTAAATCTCCCCTTGTTCCCAGGGTCTTGACTGATGTGGAAAATGCCTCCTTTTGCCCAAGATTCACTCTGAGGCCTGATGCTTTATATTCAATATTTTTCCAGTGTCTCATTTAAAGTAGCTCAGGAGGAACATTTGTTAGGTTGTGACTTCAGAAGCATCTTCAAGTGATGTCATCAGTGTGACTTGAAGACAGTGTCACCTTTTTGGTGACAATGACAATGGATTGCTGTGTGGGGGCTTCTCCAGGCAGCCTGAGGAGCCACCAGGAGATTTTTTGGAGTGTTCCAGTAAAACTGCAGAACACACTGCACCTTCCTGGGCCTTCTCTGTAGAGATTCAGCAGGAGTTTCTTCCTGGAGAGAGTGGGCAGGCGTTGGAAGGGGCTGCCCTGGGAGGTTTGGAGTTCCCATCCCTGGGGGTGTCCAAGGAAGGGATGACTGGATTTGGCACTCAGTGCTCTGGGCTGGTGACAAGGTGGGGTCGGGCACAGGTTGGAATTGATGATCTTGGAGACCTTTTCCAACCTTTATAGTTCTGTGAAGAACAATATTGGAGATTGACTGATCCCTGCAAAAACTTCCTGGGTTTGGAGGGCCAAAAGAGGGCTCAGTGTGCAAATATTTTAGGAAGTGTTTTAGTGCTGGATGCAGTTCGAGAAAGGTGGTGATTTTTACATCCTTAAATACAACATCTGAAGTGGTTTAATGACTCCTGGAGCTGTTCATTCTTTCTGCTGCAGCATCTCTACTGGAGCAGTTTCTAGAATAAAAGCTATACTACCCCGTAACGGCAAACTGGGATTATATTTCCAGCTTTATGTACAATTTATGTCTTTTTATGTCCCTTATCAGAAGGAAAAAGTGTGCATGACAATTTAAATTTGGGGATGTTTGGAACCTGATTTTTCTGCCTCTATTGCCATGCAGAGGAGCAGAACAGGTATATAGCAGGTAACTAAATAAATCCAGTTCTATCCAAAGAACTCCCCAGTGGAGTTACCACTGCCTGTCCCCTCCTGGCTCCTGCTCTTTCTGTGAATCTCTGGTGTTCCCTACAGCTTTTTTTTCTTTGGATTTCATGTTTGCCAAGGCACTAACATGAAAATGTGGGGTTTTTTGCCTGCAGAAAGAAGCTTGAGGACAGCACACATTGCTCGCTCTGCAGCAGGCACTGGAACACTCACCAGGAGGAATTCCAAGTCAGGAGAGTGACAACGGTAATTACACAGAATTTAGGATTCTCCCAGATTTTATGAAGTGTTTATTTTCTCATTAAGTCTCTAGGTAACACTTTAAGTTGAAATTAATGTATTTGACAGACCTCTAAACTTAGGACTCTTTTTTTCTGGAAGAAAGTTCTGGACAACTTCTTATCAAATTGAAAAAAGTAATTAGGAAAGGAATAGCTGGTTGGGTTCTTGAGGTAAGAAGAGTTTCAGGTTCCACAGGAACATTATTGATTTTTGTAAGGTGGCAGCCTTATCTCTATTTTCACATTTCTTACTCTTTTTTTCTCCCTTCACCCACTCAGCTGGAAGTTTTCTCTTGGAGAGAATTGCATAATTGGCTTTGGATAAAGAAAGTAAATTCTGTTTTTAGCCAAATGCATTTCCTGTGTAGAGAACAGCTGGAGTGGGTGACAGCATTCTCGTGGTGCCTTGGTCAGATCCTTTGGTTTTAGCTGGAGATCATGGAACTGAGTTCCTTCTCATGGAACTGATCAGGTCAGGGAACTGCTCTGCTGGAAAAGCAGAAAGGAATCTGTCAAAAACTTGGGGAGGAATGTTGGAAAGCAAAACATGATCAGCAGATGGATTTCATACAAGAGATAAAGAAGTGATAATCATGCTGCATTCCCTGGATCTGTACAGGTGTTCTGGGAGGAAAAGCATTTAACCAGGTTAATTCCAGGTTTGTAAATTCAGATGGAGTTTTTTCATCTGCTGTTCCATGCCCTTTATTAGATAACTTCAGCATTAATATCTCTTCCATGGGAAGCTGCTGCTTTCAGTTCTGTTGAGTGAGGTATTGAAGTGCCCACTGATGACACTTGGGTTTGCCATCTCCAGTCACCTGCAGGAGTGAAGGCAGTTTAATGTTTGCATGGAAGGAGTTTTATGCTCCTGAAGGACTTGCAAGATGTTCATGTTGGTTTTAAGCAGATTCTGCTTAAAAAAAGCTTTAATCTGGTCACCCAGGTGTGTATTTTTGTCCATTTCAGTGTGAGGGGTGAGAATTATTTAGTGGAGCTATTCAGATTTGGAAGATATTATCTAAACAGCCTTTTGGTGTATTGTAAATTGTCATTTTACTTTTTAATGCCTGGATTTCTTAAAATATAAACCTGATAAAAACTTACATAAAGTATCATTCTTAGGTTCTTCAAAACTGATAATTTCTACTTAGGCAGTTACATGAAAATTCAATCCCCAAACTTCCAGCAGGTTCATTGGTTTGCAAATAAATATTCAAAGCTCAGATACAGAAAGGAATGATTTCAGTGTGTTGCCAGCCATCAGCTGAGCTGTAGCAGTGATTCTGTGCTGGTCACCCAGACTGAGGGAAGTGTTCCTGCTCCAGCCTCATGGGGATGATCTCACACTTGCATTTTTCCTTTGCATTTTCCGTGAACTAAAAAAATGCACATGGTCTGATGCCACGAGACTGCTCAGCTGTGGTAATTGCAGTCATTTGTTGGTGTGTTTTAGTCCTGGGTTTAAGCATAACCTGTTCTAACCAGCCTAATTTGATCCAGCGCTCAGCTAAAGTGTTACAGCCCCAACCTCTGGTGTTGTGCAAGGAAAAGTCTTCAGCTGCTGTATCAAAATAATTCCTCCTTGCTCAGAGATTGCTTAATCTGCTCCAATTGGAAGAAATCCTTTGCTTTTGGTGGGGTTTTCTGCTTGGTTTTGAAGTCCTGGTTTAAGAGGGTTGTTAAATGAGAGAGGCCTGTTTGTGCTGCATCCAACACTGGTGGTTTGCAGATCTGAGCTGGTGGAAAATCAGCCTTTGCTTCATTAGAGCCTGCAGAAGCCTGGGAGCAAACTCCTGTTTGTTCCACCTGTGAAATCCTGATTTTCCTCCTGTTTTGTTGGATTAGGCAGCAGCTGACTGCTCTGAGCTGTCTCATGGTGGGGAGCCTCTCCTGGAAATGGCCTGGTTGCTGTTGGTTTTCATAATCTGCATGGTTGCCTTCCCTGAGTCGAGTTTAAAGTAAATAAGTTGGTGAAGATGTGGAATGCAAGCATTTGGGAAAGAGCTTTTGGATCACCTCTATCTCATACCAGCTGTGTGTGTCTGCCATCCCATAATGCTCCCAAATCCACGGAGGTATCACCCAGCTCTGGCACTAAAAAGGGCTCAGGTTTGGTGCTTTCCTGGCTCAGTCCCAGGAGGTTTCGTCCAGGTTTGGACACATGACATGGGACAAAGCAGAGCAGCAGGATGCACTTAAATTCCCCACTTTTCCTGGTCCTCAATGGAAGATTCCAAAAACAGGCTTTTAAAAATACTTGAATATTTATTCCTTGCCATGAGCTGGGTGTTCCTGGCTGGAGGGAGGAACTGGGATGAACAAGGTGCTGTGGAATGATGTGTTCCTGTTGGAGGGAACGTGTCTGCACATACAACAGCCATTCCTTTGGGTTGCTTCCAGCCTTTCAAACAGAACTCCTCCCCTGGAATCTGCTAAATGGGCAGAACTTCTTGATTTTCAGGGAAAAAAATGGCTTCAATTTTACCTTCCACTTCAGGACAGATTTGTCCCATGGAGAATAGCTGTGCTCCTTTGTGCAGATCCTTCTGCTGGATTTCTGAGCCTTGGGAGAGGGTGCAGCTCCCTGTAGGAACTTGCAGTTCTCAGCTGGCAAACCTTGGCATGTTTGGAAACGCTTTGTTCCATCTGCCCAGCTCTGTGGTACTTCCAGGTGGGAATTCCAGCTGCCTTTTTGCTGACCAGTTCAGGCCCAAGAGAGAATTCCAGGCACACACAAGGGCTTGTGCTCTGTCTTGTGCCTCTGGGCAGAAGGTTTTTGGGATTTCATTTCCATGGACTGTGGTGTCTGTTACTTCCATAGCTTCCAAGTGACTTAGAGAACCATTTGGAGATAGAATTTCCATAGTGTATGGTTAATGTGTAAATAAACTGGTTTGCTTGAAGGCCTAAAAAACCCCAAAATAATGTGGTTTTAAATTCATGGTTTTACATTTGAAAAATCATATTTAAAAGAAGTCCATTGTTAAATTGCATTTAATAAAGGCTTTTTCACATAAGCTTGAAATTTTTTGCTTTAGGTAGCATTAAGACATTAAAATGAGCACCTTGGCTTACTCCAGAGTCACCTTCATAACAGGCGGAAAAAATACAGTTTTACATTGAATTCTTTATTCTCTCTCTCTTTTCTTTTTTTGTAGCAACATTTTTGCAGCTAGAACATTCCTAATCTCTTTACTTTTTAAACCGAAATAAGAATGAAGCACCTTAATGGCTCAGTCCTTTGAGGTGCTCAGTTCTCTGAACATTTGTAGAAGCAGGACTGGGATTAAGACAGGACTAGGACCTGTCAGGAACTGCTGGATTTTGGTTTAGGGGACTGGTCACTTAGGAAGCAACACACAAGTGCTCGGGATTCGACTCTGCTTTTCTGGCAATAGCAGAAGAGCCATTAAAGAACTAAAACAATGAAGAAAAATATTTATCTAAAAATTATGTCATGTTTGCGTTATAGAAACTGTTATTGCAAATTTTACAGGCATCCTAAATGAATAATTCTGAGGGCAGGCATGGCTTTAGGGTGAGCATAATATTAAATAACAGCTCAAATCAAATTAATGCACTCTGGGCACTGCCAGAGCCTTTCTGCCCAGCTCTTCCCAGCGGAGTTTCTTTTGGGAAGAGCAGCAGGGAGTTGTGCAGCCCCTGAAAAAACATGGCTAAGCCTGGAGAGTGGGCACTGGAATCCTGAGGGATGGAGTTTCAGGCTGGAAAACAATCCTGGAGTGCTGGGGGAGGCTGCAGAGGACAATTGTTTGATGGCTTTCCTGGCACGCTCCCCCAGGAACCCGATCCGGAGGGGTGAGCCAGGGTGAAAGTCGATCGCATCCCTCGGGTCACAGCTCCCGGCCTTGCTGGGTTGGATCTGCTGCCTCTGGCTGTTTCTAGGGATTTTGGTGTCTGGGAAATGAGGAATCCATCCCAATCTTAATCCTCCTCCAGGGAGAATTTTAGGAGCATTGAGGTCCCGTGGTAGCCTGAGAGATGAGCGTTAATAGTAAATTAAAAATCTTTCTGTAATTTGGGCAGTACTGAACGCAAATGCTTGGAGCAGAGTGTGGGAGCCTTGTCCTGTGTGTGTGGAGCTGGGCTGGAGTTTTGGTGGGGTTTTTTTGTTTCCCTGGGCTCACAGACCTCACCTGGGTCAAAGCCACCCCTGGATCAGGCTCTGAATAGTCAAAATATTTGAGCCCATTTCTTGAGTATGTCATGAGGGATATTTTCAGGTGAGCTCTCAGTATTCAGAATATTTGAGCCCATTTCTTGGGTATGTCATGAGGGATATTTTCAGGTGAGCTCTCAGTATTCAGAATATTTGAGCCCATTTCTTGGGTAAATCATGAGAGACGTTTTCAGGCAGGCTTTCTCAATATTCAGAATATTTGAGCCTATTTGCTGGGTAAATCATGAGGAACATTTTCAGGCAGTTTCTCTCAATATTGAGAATATTTGAGCCCACTTGCTGGTTAAATCATGAGGAACATTTTCAGGCTCAAGGCTGTGTTGCCCTCCTGGCTGGAAGCCAGACTTCCCACAAGATGCTGTGGCCTAATTCCCTTGGGGGCCGTTAGAAATGATTTCCAGGATTTTAATCAAAACGTGGATTTAGTGGGGAACAGATGACTTATGGAGCGGGGGTGGTCCCTGCAGAGCTCAGGTTGTAACTGAGCTTCTGTTAAATCTCTCCTTGCCTTAATCTTGCTCAAAGTAAACCCAGTCCATCCAGCAAGTCTCACGTGTGGTCCTGGGGCACAAACTATTTTAGGAGTTGGATGGTACCTTCAACACCTTGTTAATGCTGTTTATTGAAAAAATTTGGGTGGGAGAGGGCAGCTTGGGTCTTATTTCCCCAATTTTTCCTGCTTTAGAATTGCATGGGGCTTATCTGGGCTTTTTAGGAGTCATGATTACGGTTGGATCTTTTTGACAAGGTTATTCATAACAGCCTGAGGTTGGGGATGGCTTTGGGGTGGCTCTGTGGTTGTTCTTTTGAACAGCCTTTGGAGATGAGTGATGGAAAATTGAACTGACAGAGTGGAGTGCAAAATACTCGGAGCTTCAGTTTGCAGATCTGGATTTTAAGGCATGGCAGTAACAAATAATATTCTTTATCAGAGAACACGGAGTTTTCCCCCTGCTCAGAGAAAATGTATTTGCTCTACTACTATGTATTATATAATATTTATAATACTAATTAGTAATTCTTTCAGTATGAAAAGGTGTAACTAAAGCTTTAGCTGTTTATACAATATTGATTTTAGTAAAGAGCAATATTGGAGTAGTTTACTTCCTGCAATAAATGAAAATTTAGAATCAGGCTGGCAGGTTGCATAAGGCACTGAACCTGGAAATCAGGAAGTCTCTGCTGAATTCCAGGCTCTCCTTCCTGGACACATTATTCTTTCTAACTCAGGCATGCTGTATTTAAAAAAAAAATGAAGTCTCCATTTAAGTAATAAGCTCCTTGGAATAGGAGCTTTCTCATCTTAAATCCAGCACTTACTGTAATGAAAATCCAGCCTTTGGGACAGCTTCTGTCTGGGGTTATAAACTTGTTTTTCACTGTTTATGAGATCTCTTTGGTTTCTTCTCTGGACAGTGGAATGAAGCTGATCCATGCCTGTCTGCAGTGTTCCTCCCATTTAGTTTATGTGAGATCTTTCTGGAGAGAGATTTTTAATATAAGAGGAAAATACTTTAATATGAGACAACAGAAACTTTGAAACTCGCTCAATCCATAATACTGCAACACACTTGCACAATAGATAATCTTACAATAGATAACGTAACTAAAGGATGCAAATCCAATGAAAAAGTTATTTTCTTCAGTTTATTAAATTTTTCTTATTTTTTTATATTGCAGTTAAGAAATACACAACCTTTTTGTTCTTACATGTCCTACAGTAAATACTGGCACATTCACTGTCGATGCCTAAAGAGAAACATGTCTGTAGATTGTAAATTAGTGGTGACTGCTCCAAAAACTCATGATAAAACAGGAATGATGTGTTTATCCAGGAAGATTCTTCTGGCCAGAACCTTTCTTCCAGATATTGCTGTGACAATTTTGAAGTTGTTCTCTTGTGTCATTGGAGTGGAAGTGACAGAGCTGACGTGGTGCCTCATCCTGAGCTGCACGTTGGAAATGGCTAAAGGAGGCTCAGGAATGCTGAGTTCTTCCAGGAGTTTACAAAACATTTATGGAGTCATTATGGTTGGAAAAGAGCTCTAAGATCCCCAGCTCCAGCCGTTTGTCTGTAACTGCCCTTGTGTCCTGGAATTACTCATTATCCACTTTGGATCCAAACCATCGGAGACAATTTTAGTGTTTCCCACTGTCTGCTGTGGATCCCTGATGCTTCCCAGACTTGGGGCAGATGATCCCGTATCAGACAGCCCTCAGGGGCTCCCTTTGCTCTGCTCCATCCTCAGGGAGCTGCAGAGCAGTTTTCCATGGAATCTGAGCCTGGAATCAATGAGCACCGAGTGCTCCTTGGGGGCTGGCCGCGCTCCAGCGCTGGAATTTGGGCTGCAGTGAGGGGAGACTGATGCTGGAGCCTTGCAGAGCTCTGGAATTTGGGCTGGAGCCTTGCAGAGCTCTAGAATTTGGGCTGCAGCGAGGGGAGACTGATGCTGGAGCCTTGCAGAGCTCTGGAATTTGGGCTGGAGCCTTGCAGAGCTCTGGAATTTGGGCTGCAGCGAGGGGAGACTGATGCTGGAGTTGCAGAGCTCTGGAATTTGGGCTGGAGCCTTGCAGAGCTCTGGAATTTGGGCTGCAGTGAGGGGAGACTGATGCTGGAGTTGCAGAGCTCTGGAATTTGGGCTGGAGCCTTGCAGAGCTCTGGAATTTGGGCTGCAGCGAGGGGAGACTGATGCTGGAGTTGCAGAGCTCTGGAATTTGGGCTGGAGCCTTGCAGAGCTCTGGAATTTGGGCTGCAGTGAGGGGAGACTGATGCTGGAGTTGCAGAGCTCTGGAATTTGGGCTGGAGCCTTGCAGAGCTCTGGAATTTGGGCTGCAGCGAGGGGAGACTGATGCTGGAGTTGCAGAGCTCTGGAATTTGGGCTGGAGCCTTGCAGAGCTCTGGAATTTGGGCTGCAGTGAGGGGAGACTGATGCTGGAGTTGCAGAGCTCTGGAATTTGGGCTGGAGCCTTGCAGAGCTCTGGAATTTGGGCTGCAGCCTTGCAGAGCTTGGCCTTTTTACTGCAGCAGGAAGTGAGGTCAGGCCCAGCACTGGGGACGGGAATTGTTTGCTGGAAGGGCAGTCCTGGAGATTTTCTGTTTTTCTTAAAAGCCTTCGTAGGGTGAGAGTGTCCCTGGAAATTGTTGCCTTCTTTTGATTATGAGAACAGGACCATGTTGCATGAGATTGTTGAATTAGTCCTGAACACATCTCAAGTCATATTTTTACAATGTGGATTTGGTTTGTTTAGTTTAAAATATGTTCTGTTGTGAAAAATTACTGTGTTTAGCTTTTTAGATGTTGAATAATCTTTGAAAACAAAAGGTCAAGCTATTTAACTTAGAAATGTGTTTCCCACTATCACTTGTTCCAGAGTCAGGTTTGGTGCTGAGATGATTAATGCCAATTATTTTATTTTTTTGTGGCTCTGTAGGCTGAATTCATTCCTCAGTTCAACCCAGGTTTTGGAATGACCTTTAGCTGATGTGTAATAGAAACCACTGCAAAAAAATTAATCAGGCCAGAAGTACCCATGCAAAATGTAACCTTTCTAAAATTTAAACTGTTTAATTCCATACTGAGTCAAAAATCTTCAGGACAGGGTGACAAAGCTGTAGAGACACCTCTACATGTTCTGCTATTGATTCATATTTAATGAGTCACTAAACTTCAGTTTATTCCTATAAATTACCAAATTTGCCTGGTCTTTAATGCTTCCAGATGGGATTTTTCTTGCTTATTTTTAGCCTAGAATGTAAGATTTAGTGTATTAGCTCATCTTTAATGTCAGTGCAGCCTGTGAATTCCCAGGACTGTACTTTTTTCCTTATTTTCTTCTTTTTTCTCTTACCACTTGAATAGTTCCTGGGGATGATAAATCCCTCACTGCCAAGAACAGACCACAGCAAAAGCAGTTTGAGCTGCTCTTCCTGAGATTTGCTGCAATAAAGTGGCTTTAGGGACCGAGCAGCTCTTTGATGCAGTTCTCCCTCTGGGTGGGTCCATGAGCAACCCCCCAGCTGCATTTGCCTCTCCAACCTGACTTGGTTTGGGGTAAATCCAGGGGTTTAGAGGAAGCCTGGAATCACTGGCAGACTTTCAGGGATGATGCGAAACTTGGGAGTTCGGGAGTGTTGGTGGAGGAGGGGCTGGACATGCCCTGGCCCCCAGATCCCTCTGATTCCAGGGCTTGTTCCCAGCACGGGCAGGAGGAACTGGGAATTCTGCCCTGCTCAGGTGAGACCCCACCTGCAGAGCTGCCTCCAGCCCTGGGCTCCCAGCACAGGAAGGACCTGGAGCTGCTGGAGAGGGTCCAGAGGAGGCCACAGAGCTGCTCCAAGGGCTGGAACCCCTCTGGAGCCAGGCTGGGAGAGCTGGGGGTGTTCATCTGGAGAGGAGAAGGCTCCAGGGTGACCCCAGAGCCCCTTCCAGTGCCTAAAGGGGCTCCAGGAGAGCTGGAGAGGGACTTGGGACAAGGGATGGAGGGACAGGATACAGGAGAATGGCTTCCCACTGCCAGAGGGCAGGGATGGATGGGATATTGGGAAGGAATTCCTGGCTGTGAGGGTGGGGAGGTCCTGGCACAGGGTACCCAGAGGAGCTGTGGCTGCTCCTGGATCCCTGGGAGTGTCCAAGGCCAGGTTGGATGGGGCTTGGAGCACCCTGGGCTGGTGGAAGGTGTCCCTGCCCATGGCAGGGGGTGGCACTGGATGGGCTTTAAGGTCCCTTTTAACCCAAACCATGCTGGATTTTGTGATGGCTGAGTGTGGGAGTGAGGATGGAGGTGGAATCCTGGAATCCCCTCTCTGCCCTGTGCTGATTGTCCCCCACCTTTCCCTGGGAGCAGCCGTGCCCTGCAGGGAGAGCAGGACTGGATTCCCTGCTCCAGCCCAGCCATGGGAGGCTGTTGGGAAATGACTTTTCAAGATAGAGCTCTGTCTTTGTTTTGTTTTGCAGGAAATTGTGCTGAGTATGTAATAACTTTTCAGGAATTCTCTTTTTATTTGCCCAAATACCACCTACTTCCTCAAGTGAAATGGAGACTTTGGGGAGGTGAATCCATGGATTTATTTCCCTGGAAAAGTTGAAGTGGGGAGGGGTTATGTCCCACATTCATTGACTGTGTTCCTTTGGAGGGCAAGGTGTTTTTGCTGCTCTTATCAATGTTTTCAAGGAATGAAGCAGTGCTCAAAACCCAAAATAACTTGTTTTTTTCCAATTTGTCAGGATGTCCCTCTTTGTCCTCAGTGTTCTGTCACTTGCAGCCACCTCAGCCCAGCTGCACAGGGAAATATCAATGTTCTGAGCCAGGTGAAACTGCCCCAGAACCTCTTTAGATGGTTTTGTTCCTGTCAATACTTCTATTTTCTCTGACCATATGGCCATTGCTACTAAGACATGAAATTGGCTATTTTTGGAGTTTATCATTAACAGTTTAAAACCAATTATTTCCTGATACTCCAAATATTAAATTCTTCCTCAGAGAAATGAAGTTACAGCATTAAGCAAGCAGAAAGTCTGTGGAGGTGTCCATGTAAATTAAATCCTCCCTGTGTCATTAGGCAGGAGATGAAGGGTTCTAAAAAACACAGGGACATTGGGGCTCTGCTCTGTAATTTGCCCTGAAGAGAAAATTAAATTCAGCCAAGGCAGGGGAAGAGCATAGAAACTCTGAACCTTTATTTGAAGTTGCAGAGGATGAACACAGAAACTCTGAACCTTTAAATAAAGTTGCAGGTGCCTTTGTGTCCTCTTTCAGAACACATTTTTCTGCAGCTGCTTATTTGGGGTAGTTGAATTTCAATGCAGAAGGAGTTGCCCTTTGGTCAAGGGGTTTCCCCTTTATTTTAAGTACTAATTTCTGTTTTCTTTGAGATTCAAGAAATTCATATGCATATATAAAACAAAGAATTCCCATTTTGCCTGTGTACAGTAAATTCCTGTTATGGCTCTTAAGGCTTACATCCAACCTCAAAAATGGGAGGGGTGTAGAGGAAGAAACTTTTGCCTGAATTTTACTGTTCCAGGCAGGGGGTTATAAGTGGAATAGTTAAAATTTGCATCCTTGGCAGAGGCAATTCCAAACCTGACAAAAAGGAGATTATTTTATTCAGGAAATAAATACCATGCTAAGGCAGTTCAGTGTATTTATTAAGTGTATTTAGGCCAAACCTGATGCAAATTTGATCTTTGAGGTCCTGTCCAGCTCTTGCACTTCGCAGTGATGTTTGGTTTCTTAAAGTTGTCACTGGAACAGCCCTGGGAATGAATTTCCTTGTGAAAGGAGCTGGGTTTTGGGAAGTCTTGAGGAGTTTGTTGTGCTGTATTTTGTGGCTGTGTGATTTTATCTCTGATTTTGAGATGCTTTTGCAGAGGAAGAATGGGAGTTTTATCAGTGGATTCCACCAGCTCCTCTGCCTTGTCTTGATAACACAGGAAAAACCTTGGTAATCTCAGCTTTCTTACAGATTTTTCTGTACTAAATCAGTTAAAACCAGAAGAAATTAATGTTAATTATATTGTATTTCTCCTACTGCTGCTAATCTGCTGGAAATACAGTCCCACAGGTACAGAATTAATCAGTTTTTGTCTTTTTTCTTCCCCAAATATTGCTCTTTCTGTGCTGCTTATGGAGAACTGAAGAAAGATTTGACACTTCCAAGCAGCCTGACTTGGTTTGTGCACAGATTTAGGGAAGGTGTTGTGTGGTTTGCTTTTTATTCTTAAGGAATTGGACCCTCCTAACCACATTTTGCCTTCTGGTTTATGGGAGGTAATGGGAAAGGAGCAGGAAGTGTCAGCATTTCCTGTATCCTGTTATCTTGTGCTTTTTATGGTTGCTGGATTAACTATACACTGAAAATTCCCTACCATTGAGAGCTTGTAGCTTGATTTGCTCTAATTACTATAATTAATTTGTATCATGTGTATTTTGACTTGCTCTAATTACAGATTATTCCCTGGAAGCTCACAACTCTGCAGCATTTTTCCATTCACATTTCCCCATGGTTCTCAGTCAAAAATATTGAGACAAAGCAGGAGTTTGTGTTGTCTTAAGCTTTGTTTTCACCCTGGCAGATTTTGTATTGGAGAAATTGCATGGTTTGGGTTTTTTTTTGGTCATCATTAAAATGTAAATTGGTATGTGCATTGTTTAGCCTAAAGCTTGGGGTGTGGAGTGGAAGCAGTTTAGGAATTTGAAGTGCAGATTTTGGAATAAATTGCTGTATAAATGTAAATTCCTCTACACTGAGGTACCAATTCCAGCACTCATGGCTGAATATTCCTGATAATTAAAGGGGAGAATTTTGGGGAAAGGACATTTAGTGCTTACATGAAAGGAGTTAAAAGTGAAAAACAGGATAATATTGGACTGTTTGGGTGCACTTGGAATATTCTGGGTTAGGAGAGCCAAATTTGTCAAACAAACAGGGAATGATTTAAGGACGGGAGAGCTGGATCTGACTCATCCCTGTTTTTCCTTGGAGCAGGTGGCTGAGGTGAGCAGGTGTCCATGAGTGATCCCAAGAAATGATGGCTGAGCAGCCGCCCCCCCTGGAAGCCACACCTCTGCTGAATGAAGTGCCACTTCTACCTCACATGGTCAACGGGGACAGCATCCAGCAGGCAAGTCAGCCCTGAACTGGGAGCACTGGGAGCAGCTGGGATGGTGGCTCCACAAAACCCAGGCAGCTCTGCCACTAATGTGAGATCTGGGGAAGATGTGGTTGTGAGCACTGACCTCAGGAGTTAAACAGAAGTGCAGATGGAGAGAGGGAAAAATCGTTCAGCTGCCAGGCGGTGGATAGGTGTGAAAAAAGGGCTTCAAAGTGGAGCTGCAAACTGCAAAAATCCAAGGAAAAAATTGGGAGGGGTTAATAAAGGTTTTGAAACTCCTGTGAAGTAATGAATAAAGATTAGCAAAGGATTGCAGAGGACATCTATTACAGGAAAATGAAAGGAAAGACCTTGGCTTCCTGGTTTTAAGTGTCTTCATTAATAATTACAGTGCAGTGGTGAAACCTGAGTGTATTTAGTTGAAACTTTAGAGCTTTATTGGACACAACCCTTCTAGAAGTCCCTGGTAGGATTAGAAATACAGGTAAAAAGTGGCAGCAGAACAATTTTGAAGCCCAAGTGTGTGTAAATTGTCAGTAAATGTTAATTTAGTGTTGGGCAGAAAGAGCTGAGTGCTTTGTACTACAAATACTGGGAGCTCTTCCCATCCTTGGAGGTCTGGTCGGCCATAAATGCTGGAAGTTTAGATGAAATCTCCTTTAATTTGTCATTGTTGCAGATATAAAGGAGAAATCTGTGTTGTTTCAGTTATATACTTAGGAAAATGGGCTTTATTAAAGAAAAAATCCTTTTCCCTTTCTGCCCCAGGCCCTGGAGGTGGAAGTACAATGAGTATGTCTGGAAATGAGCAAAGATATTTCTGAACTTCTGGCAGTAGAAGGTGAAATTTCAGCCCTGCCCAGCTGGGAGGTGGCTCAGGTGGTTCAGGTTTCATGAGGAGAAAAGATCAAGTAGATTTAGTTGGCTCCTGTCCCCAGAGCTGTGTGTATGGGACATGGAGGTGACAGTCACTGATGTTTTTTAGGACCTAGAGGAGACTTTGCAATCAGGTGATATTAAAATTAAAAAAGAGGAAAATAATAGGGTTGTATTGTGGATATGGATTTGAAGAGCAGATTTGAAGTTTAAATAGAATCTTTTAAAGAGAGTCTCGACTTAGAATCTTTATTAATGCAGAGGATTTGTAATTATTTCTCTGCCAGTGCTGTGGAGGACAATGCTAATACTTAATTATTACAGAGAGATTTTCCAGAAACCAAACCTGTGTGTTTGGCCAATTCCAGTGAATCCATTAGTTCCATTTCACTTAAAGCAAAAGCTGGAAGTTTCCTGGAAGGGTTTCTGGATCCAGAAGTGGGAGAGCAGAGCTGTGGCTGAGCAGCCTTGGCTGTGCTGGTGCCACCAGCCCTGGAGGGGTGCTCAGGACACCTGGAGGTGTTGGCAGCTCCTGGGCTCAGCACTCCCCTGCCTCACTTGGCTCACATCCACCCTCAGCAATGCTCCAGCTTCCTGGAAATGTTCCTTGTTGGAAGGTGGCTGGGACTGCATTTGCTTCATTAATTCCAGTGAGTCAGTGCTCTGAGACATGGCCTGTGCATTCCTGGAATTCCAGGCTCTCACTGCTGCAGCCCTGGGATTGCAGCGCTCACTGGGATCCTTCCCTCCCTTCTCCTGGGCTGATTCTGAGAGCTGGAGTTCATGGAAGCCTGTGCTGAAGATGTGACACCCTCAGAGGCCCTGAATCTCTCAAACAATCCCTGTCTTGCTGAGTTTTGCCCTCAAAGATGAACCTTTTCCTGAGGTCAAACCCTGGATCCACATCAAATCTTTTTCCTGTTTCTTGTGCTCTGGCAAATCCCCAGCCCATTATTGTCAGTTTTCTTTAAACAATTAACACCACTTCTCTCCCTTTACCCCAAGAAATTTATTAGCGTTGAAGTCATGCATTTACTTGCATTCTGAAGTGGAAAAATCTGCATAAAATTCATTATTAATGCAAATTATGCCACGTTTAAAGGGATTCTCTGCCATCTCTCTCCTGGAAGCATAATTAATATTACTGAGTGCCTAAATGGCCTTTTCAGGGATTTTGGTGGCTTACTTATATCCAGAAACAAATCATCCATCCAAAGTAAAATTCTCCTGTACAAGGAGCATCAGTTCTCCCCTTCAAGGGAGGTTATGAAGAATAAAATCAAAGATTAATACACCAATATGCAGAAGCTGCAAAACCAGTGTTAAAATAGCATTTATCATTTACCCTTGAAGTCTGTAGTGGTGAGAACAGTGAAATTGGTGGCTGGGGAGTTCAGGGAGCTCCAGCACTAAAAACGTGACAGCACAGAAAAATTCATTCATTAATGTCATGTGTAGCTCATTTTACCAGGAATTAAATGACCATGTGATTTCTACAGGTCCCATCCAACTGCTACAAATGTCACTCCATGAATAGTGCAAAAATACTTTATGAAAATTGAGTGGAAGAAAATTATATTGATTTTCAGAGCTGCTTTAACGAATGCATTTTATTTCAATTTTTACATCAGCACCAGCTGTCAGCAGGGTGGAATTTGAATTGTGTACCTGCAGTTCTTACCTGGCCAAACCCCCTTTTATCAAAGGGTTAGCTGTGGAATATCACAGATGTTACAATAAAGTCCAGCTGCCAGCATTCCCCTTGGGCTGGGGCAGGATCAGGGGGTGGTCTGGGATCCCAGCACTGCCTGAGGAGTGATCCTGGCCCAGCTCCTCGTGGATTTGTGTGCAAGGGGACGTGGCCATGTCCACAGGGACCTGCAGGGTGTCACTGGGGCCTGGATTCCTTCCACAGGGAAAACACACCTGGGCTCGCAGGAGCTGCAGGGCAGGGGTGGTGGGAAAAGCCTGGGATGCAGTGTGAATCTCAGGCCATTATTGCCTGAGTAAAAGCAGAAAAAGCAGTGTGAAACGTGAAATTAAAAGCATATTTCATGTATATCAAGTGAGGGACTTCTGGGAATAACCAGAGGAAAAATACAAGGATTTTTTGTCAAAGTAGGAAGAAATACTTTCATTTTACTCATCATTCTACCCATTTTCCTGTTTTACTCCAAGGTTGCCAAAGTTCTGATGTTGTTTGTCTCTAAAGAGAAGGGGTTTTGCAGATTAGAAGAATTTCTAAAATTTAAAAAGCCCCAAACCCCTCTTTTATGTTGCTTCCTGCAGGTGATTCTTGTCCAGGTAAACCCAGGTGAAACATTTACAATTACAACTGAAGATGGACACATTCAGTGCATTCAAGGTAAAGGGAAACTCAAGTCCTGAATCCAAATATTATGGTCCTGGGGTTATTCCACTGTGTTTTTTCTGTGATGTCAGATGTGTTTTCTGCACTGGAATAAATCAGATTTTTCAGTTTGTCCAAGCACAAATGAGGCAGCACTGGGAAGCTGCCAGGATTCCCTGTATCCTGCAGATTCTCATTCCCAAAAGATGGGTTTGCAGTGATCCTTGACTAAGTGTCTTCCCCAGGATTTTAACACAGATTTCTATGGCATTTAATCCACAATAAATTAAAGAGCTTTAAGGGGCACTGGGATCTCCCTGTGCTGTGAGGTGGGGGAACCATTGCTCCACTCTGTGCCTGCAAATTCCTTTTTACCTTCTGGGTAAGTGACAAAAAGTCCGAGTCAGGGCAAAGTACCTCCTGTAAGTCAAGCTGAATTTAGCAGTATTTCCATTTTTGGAGTATTTGTCACCATTTTACATGATATTATATAAAATGTGCCCATTCTGCTTTCATCAAATCCCCTACAGGAATACTTCCCTTAAGCTTAACATAAAAAATAATGTATTTAAAATTAATTTTTAAATTCCTACATCAGCTTTACCCCAATACCTGCATTTGCCTTCATTACTACAGACTTTTAGCTGTCACAAATTAAGAGCTAAAATTTTTTATACAGATTTTTATGCAATTAAAAAGGCACTGTTGGCCAAAGCGTGGTGGTTGGGATAAAGCCAATAATCGAACAGAGAATGGGATGCAATTCCTGATGTTTCAGATTCCAGGGTGAGCTCCCACCTTTGGAAAAAGGTTTCTCCAGATAGGAAAAGCCTTGGTTGTTAAGAAGTGCTCCCTTGTCCTTGCCAGGTCCAGCACATGTCCCTATGATGTCACCAAACGGTTCCATGCCGCCGATTTTTGTGCCTCCCGGTTACGTATCTCAGGTACATTTATTTCTCCTTCTCTTGCTGTGTGGTTTTTGGGGGAAATTTTAATAATATTTTAATTATTTATTAGTGATTTTAGCTGTGAAAAAAGCTATTTTTCCCATTGGACTTACCAATTGTTTCACTTTATTGTGGGCTCTGTCCCCTCTGTTACTGAGTAATGTCTGATCTGGTTTCCAGGATTTTTTTTAATCCTGATCCCAGAAGCTAAAGATACTTTTAGTAACAAGGACGGCTCTGAATTGACTGTCTGAGCTCCATGAACAGGATCCACATGTTTATTTTTCATCAGTCCTGTTTGCAGGGTGAAGCTGGGTCATGTGAACAGTCCCAACTGGCTGCAGGTTTTCTATTTAAATATAAAAATTTATCTGAATTTTCAGTGCCCCTTTCTTTACCAGCCTTGATCTCCTGAAATTCCAGCAAGCAGCACAGCTGGAGCAGTGTGCAGAGTGATGCAAACACTGATTCCAGTGATGTGTTTGGGAAATGACCAGGGCTCTGGGCTCTCCCAGCTTTGCTTTTCCACTCCCATGGATTTTCCACTCCCGGGTGTTGTTCAGGTCAGACCTGCATGTTGTTACCAGAGATACTCCCAGTTCCCAGTTTGATTTATTTCTAAATTAATGCATTTTAGAAGGAAATGATTAAAACCAAATGTGGAAACGGAACTCGTGTTCTAGTAATGTTGAAAATCAGGAGTGTTCTGAGTAGGTTTGAAACCTGTAACTGTGAGTTCTTGGGTTCTCCAGGCAGTTTCTTTTTGCACACAGCTGCATTTTGGGCTTCTGCTGTTCTTCAGCTCTGCAGACCTTGAGGAAAGATTCCCCAGACAATTTCTGATCCCTGTGAAATGGATCCCTCAGTGCAAACAGTGGGCAAAGCCCTGGCAGCACAGAGCTGCTCAGCCTGAAAACCACATTTATTTGTTCTGTGTTTGCTGTCACCTGAAACCAAAAGGGTTGGGTTGTTTTCCCTTGGTTGTTGTGACTAGGATTGACAAGTTGGAAAGCAGCTTTAAATCAGAGCTTGAGTTACCTGGACTGTTCTTGTCAGATGAGGTGATAACTTTGTGTTCCCAGTGTCTGGAGGAGCCCAGGGCTGGTTCTCTTGGATTCTGCCAAAGTGGAGTGAAATAATTCAGGAGTGAACAGGTTGTGGACTCCCAGCCCTGGAAGTGTTCCAGGACAGACTGGATGGGGATTGGAGCAGCCTGTTCTGTGGAAGGGGCCCTGCTTAATTTTTTTTCTGTGGAAGGGTCCTAAATTAGCTTAATTTTTTGTAAATGTGTCTGTAGCAGGGAAGAAAGGCAGCTGTAAAGCAGGAACTGGAGCAGCTGACAGGAGAAAGGCCCAAAAAATTCAGTTTAAAAAGATCTCAAACTCCAAAATCCCTGCACTTCCAGACTGACAAAGCATGGCAGGGGTGGGATGAGATGAAGTTTAAGGTCTTTTCCTACCTAAACCATCTTGACATTCTGTGGTTGTTCAGCACTTTAGTGTGACTGACTGCCTCAAACTCCACTTTATCCCAGCAGCACCTGCCTGGTTTCCACTGGAGTCCAGCCTGGTGTGCAAACCCTGCCTGTCAGGTTCTGGATATGCACTGGAGCAGGGAAATTCCTTGTTAAATGTACAGTATTTTACGGGATTGTCTCTGGCCTCACAGTTGGTTTCTCCCGTTTCCCGGCAGGTGGTGGAAGAAAACGGAGTTCGGAGAGTGGTGGTGGTGCCCCACTCGGGGGAATTCCATCCTTCCATGCATCCCCCTCCTCCTCCTCCTCCCCCCCACGTGCCCCATTACATGCACCACCCCCACGCCCTGCTGCCACCCCCTCCTCACCCCGTGTTCCCCGCGGTGCCCGGCACAGGAGAGCTCCCACCGCAGTTCATGCACCAGCACCCGCCACCGCACGTGTTCCAGGAGCAAGGTGAGAGCCCACAGTGTCCCCAGGCCCGGCAGGGACAGCTGGCCCTGCCTCCCCAACCTTCCCAGGGATTGTGTTATTAACTTACAGCACCCCCGTGGGTCAGGGACTCACCGTGTGCAAAGCCTGCTTGTGTACCCTTGGAATTTTCTCGTTGAATCCTCTGTTTTCAAGGAATTATGCAAATTTGTACCTGAGAAATGTTGTATTTGCCATGCATCCCTGCTTTTGCAACTGTAAATCCCACAGTGCTGACTCCTAAAACTCCTTTCCCTAAAACTCTGCCCACTGAGTTTTGTCACAGCCTTGGTGTGAAGTTTATTGAAAATGAACTTAATTTGATATGTATTTTTTTAATCCAAATATGACTGAAAAGTGAACAAAAACAACCCAAAAAAATGTCATTATCCGTAGTGGAGGGTGAAGTCCCTCCACTCACAGACCCACTGAACAAAGCAACAAATCAGTGAAGGACTAGGGTTATGTTGAATTAAACCAAGCTCTAATCCTTATTTTATTATCAAGACTTAAAACAGAAATTACTTAATAAGACCATTCATTGTCTCTCAAGCTTAAATTGGTAATTATGTATTTTGGCTCACTCTAGGCTAAAACAGCATTCAGGCTGTGTTGGAAAAATTCAGTTTGGGTCCTAAATTTGCTTAATTTTTTGTAAATGTGTCTGTAGCAGGGAAGAAAGGCAGCTGTAAAGCAGGAACTGGAGCAGCTGACAGGAGAAAAGCTCAAAAAATTCAGTTTAAAAAGACCTCAAACTCCAGACTGCCAAAGCACGGGGAAGTTCCAGGGGCTCAGTTTTGGTGATTTTTCCAGCTTATAGATTCAGATGCCAAGTGAATAATTCAGAATAATGAAATCATTTCTCCCTTCGTTGCAGAACCTCGTTCCCATGGGAGGACAAACTTCATCCAGAGGGACGAGAGGAGTCTCAAAATGCAGGAGCACCTCAAGAAGAGGCTAAAGGACAGACAAGCCAGTGGTCACACCAACAATAAACTGAACAGCCCTCCCTCCTCACCACATAAAGTCCTTAATTCTTCCAATGCCACAATTCCCAATGGGAATGGAAAGGGCCAGCAAGGGGCAGTTGGAGCACTAAAGCAGAAGCAGATAGGAAAAACAAAGGGCAGTCCAGAGGCAGAGATGGGAGGTAGGTGGCATGGACAGGGGAAATCTCAGTTGTTTTCTTATTTTCTATAAACTCATTGCAAAACAAGTTCTGAAAAAAACTGAATTTATAAATTTATTTGGCTGTTCAGGATTAGAGGAAGCCCGAAATCCATTATGGTTAGATTTTCTTTTTTCTCTAGGAATCATTGGAATATCAAGTTTTTCCATTTGATATTTATCAAATAAGGTGTTCAGGAAAATTTAATCTTAAACCTTTTTACTTCCCTGCTGCTTCTGAGCCAGGACTGATCAATATTCCCAGTGAGGGTGACCCATGGTACTTCAGCACTTCTGGTGTCACTGCTTGTGGTACTTTTTGGTTAACTGGGAGTCACTTAAACCTTCGAGAAACACTAAAATTTGAGCAGTTGTAGAAGGTGCTGTTTAATTAGTTCTGATTTCAGCTTTTTAATACCTCATGGCTATAAAAACCTTGTGCAGTGTCATTGTCTTTGCTTTGCTTTGAGACAGTGTCAGGCTTCTTCCAAACTGGGAATGTTTTGCCATAGAAATTCCAGGAAAACACATAAGGCAGAGATAAGATCTTATTGTCATTTTTTTTAACACCTCTCATTTTTGGAGGAATGTTTTTGTGTTGTCAAAGAAAACCTATTTCTGCTCCATTAGGAAAAGATCCCCTTTGTGCAGGATGTACTAAAAGGGTTTTTGTACCACTGTTGCTTTTGGATAGTTGGTGTTTCTGCCCCTCACACAGCCAAAACAAACAGGGGAAATGAACTTTGCACAATAAGAACCATTGTTCAAGTCCTAATGAGGCCAACTCCATCTCGTGGTGGCCTTTTGGTAACAGCCTGGGTTACTCTCAGGCTTTGGGATAATCTGGTTTGTGTTTAAATTGCAGAATCTGACACAGAATCCAGGAAATGTGATACTCACTTAAGCATTGGCAAGCCAGTCGTAAGTATTAGCTTTAAAATCCCATTATTTTCTGGGCCTGTGCTTCCTATAAAATAACTTGTGTTTTATCAATCCCTTTTTCTTTGTTCTTAATGGTTCAATTTTTTTAATAGAGGAGATAAATACTGTTTAGCTGTCAGAGTTTATAGCTGGGAAAGGGCAACCATGCTGGAAATTCACAATTTCTCAGTTTGCCAGCCTGTAATCCCAGAATATTCCACTGTTGCAGTTTTCCAGTGTTATGTGAGGGCTTTACCTTGCAAACCAGGGCCCTGCTAAACTCTTGAAAGATTTTCCACTCTTGGAACCATCCTTTGCTCAGCAGAGAGGATTTAGGAGTGTTGGGGATAAAATTTACACAAATAGATCCTCTTTTGATGTTATATTGAGAAACTGGAGCAAATATTTGAGTATTTAGAGACTTACTTAGGAAGGTGGAATCTGGTGAGGGTAATTAAAATGTCTGTGTTTGATCTTGAGCAAGTTTAATGAGCTCTTCTCTGCATTATCCACACAGCAAACAGGGGTTGTGTTCCTTTGCACCAGCTTTTGAGGGGTTTTTTGGTCCTTTAGTAGTTTTCCCCTGCTGCTTCTGACATCTGTACTTTGAGCTGCCACAGGGCTGCGTTGCCTTGGGCAGAGAGAATTTGGAGTGTGGGAATTAAGCAGCAAAAGAAATCAGACAAGAAATGTTGAGTTTTACAAGCAGAGCCTGTGCTGTCCTTAGGATCAGTGGTTGAGTATTGTGTGAGGGAGCTGTCAGAAAATGACAATAAGGTGCCTGTGCCTAAATATGATCTGGGGTCCTGCCCAAGACTCCCCAGCTGAGCATTTGCTCCAAGTGAGTGATGGAAACGTTGATGCAGGAATTTTCTCCTCCTCCCCCACTGTGGTGTTGGTTTGGTGTTGGAAGGGAAAGCCTTTAGAAATGAAAAGAGGAAATCATTGCAATCCCAAGAGTGCCTCTATATTCCCACTCCAGAGGGAAAGTATTCCTCCAGTGAGGAGCTTCCTAGGCCAATTAGTGACGCCATGTTATTGACTAATTAACCTTTTCTTGCAGAAAGCAAACTTACTTGCATTATTTATGCTTTTAATAGGTTTCTGATATACAAGCAAGATCAGCCGTTCTGTCCTGGAATCTCCCAGTTAGTTCACAGAATGGAGAGAGCCATAGTCATAGTCCAGCAGCATTTACATTTGAAGTAGCAATATCCAACAGTGGTAAAAATGGAAAATTTAAATCTGTCTATGTGTAAGTTTAGTTTCTTCCTTTAAGCACAATGTTTAAACCATTAACCAATCAGCAATCTCTCTGTCAGGAGCTGTTTGTTGACTTGCAGACCTTCCTACTTCACATGAAATAAATTTTAAGTAATGTCACTAAAGAGTTATACATGGACAGTGGGAAACTTAAATGTGCACTACGTGGTTTTGCTTTTCAATGAGCTTTGAGCCCTGAGGTTTAAGGAAGAGCTGTAACTCTGCTTTCTGTTTGTTTTTGCCTTTTCACAGTGGGGAAGAATTAACAATTACACTTCCTGATCTCAGACCAGCCACTGATTATCATGCCAGGTATGCTGCTGGGAAGGAAATAATGCTTTGGGGGATATGGGAATTGCAGGATTATTGTGGCTTCATGGAAAAGGGGTGATACAAACAGTTAAGGAATACTCTGAAAAAACACCATGCTGTGGACACTGGGTTTGCTTTCTAAATTCACATTTATCTTTTAGCTTCATTAAAATATCACTTCATTTCCTTCCCTACCACCTTCTCTGTATCCTCAGGTTTCTCAGTTACAAACTTTAAATTAATTCGCTGCTGGTATTTTTTTAGAACAACACTCTGTAGATTGTTGTGGGCTGAAGTCAGTGGTAAATGAAATAATTAATGCTTGAAATTGGATCTGAAAGTCTGGCTTGTCAGCTTGACTTCCAGAGATGCTTGTCTGACCTGCAGCAGTGCAAGCAGGGAAGTGGGATGGCATGATCAGGAGTAAATGATCCTGACTGGAGGTGTTGGGCTGGCCAGGGATAGAGCAGCTGCTGAAACAAACCAGGGGAACACTGAGAAGAGTCAAACTCAGTGCTGGAGCACTGGAGCAGATGAGATTAAAGATTCCCTGGAGCAAACTCCTGCTCTGAAGCTGTGGAACAGTTCTGGGTGTGGGAAATGCTGGGCACAGCTCCACCTGCACAGTCTTGTGTTTTCCACAGAAAGAGGCAGGACTGCTGAAAACATGAAATAACTCCTATGAAAATTGTGATTTTATGATTTAGCCTGTTCAGTGCCCATACTCTTGCACAAGTCTTGGCTGTATGGGAATTTTAGGTGTTTTTAGCAAAAGGCTCATTTGCAGTCAGGTATCCTGTTGCCATTTTGGAGCACCTTCCATAGTTTTCATCCCCTATCCCACAGGTATTTCAGCACTAAAATATCTCCACTGTGACAGAGAATAATGGCAGAGTATATGAAGGGTGAGAAATGGAGGTCTGGGGTCAGCAGGTGAACCTGTGTGACCCCCACCCTGCAGCCACTACTTGGGGTTAAATCTCTGAAGCTGCCAACTCTTCCCTTAAATTTCCAGGTGCCAGTGCAACAGCCACATGATTAATTACCCTTTGTTTAGAGTTTCAGCAACCAGCAGTTCCATCAAAGAAACCATTTCAGAATTGGTGAGCTTCACTACAGAGAGCTGTGAGCCAGACTGTCCAGCTGCCCCAAAACTGATTAACAGAACCAAAAACAGCTTGAGCTTGCAGTGGAAGGTAAGAACCAAACCTGGGGCTGAGTGAAGGGGAGGAGAGCACTCTGCTGGATTCCTGCAGTGGATTTAAATTAGCTTTGTCAGAAATTCAATGTGTGCTGTAGGTGTTGCCTTCTAAGTTGCTCAGTGAAGATTGATAATGAAATAATAATTACCTTTCTCTTTTTTTCAATGTTTGCTGAGTTTCTTGCCTGCAGCTTTAGTGTGACAGAATTGGTAGCAGGGCTCTTCTCTTCTGAACTGGCAGAGAGGAAACAATGGGTTTTTATTTATTTATATCTTTGCTTGAGGTCCTGGATGATAAATAGATGTGACTTAATGTTCTTTTAGTTATTCTGACCCATTCAGACTAAATTTCTTTGGATGGTTTTATAGATTCTCATTTTTAATCTGACTTTTGAATATAACCACTATCTTTGAAGGCTTGTTGGTAGCTGTGTTTGCTTGGTTTTTGATGTTTTTCTTATGACCATGCTTTCACTTTAGTGAAATTTTTTGTAGAATCTGTGCTTAGAAAATGAAGAAGTTCTCATTTCATGTTGCTTGTGTGAACCCTTAGATTGCACAGGCAGATGGTGAGCACGCAGTGCAAGGCACCAGGAAAAGAGCTCTAAGAATATAATTTGCTTCATTTATAAAATCAAACCATTTATAAATTCATATTCTAAAGTATCAAAACTAAAAGAAGTAGTACAGCAGCCTTGTATTAAAAGGCAGTTGGAGTTTATAATATTCAATGTGTAAACATATTTATAAAACACATTTACAACCACTTGATTTTAACTCTTTTTTTTTGTTGTTTCTTTATTTTCAGTCCTCAAATGACAATGGTTCCAAAATAACTAACTTTCTTTTAGAATGGGATGAGGTAAGAGCTTTTCTAGTAAAAAAACCCCAACATAATAACATCTGTAGAGCAATTACACTTAAAAATACCCTTTGCTTAGGTACAGCAGCTATTTTGGTGCAACTGTCCTGACAATTTTAAAGAGACAAATGACCAGTGGGAAGGGACAGTGTAAAACTGCCTCATTTGTCACCCAAAGCATCAGTAATTCCTGTGTTCTCTTCAAATGCACGAGCATTTGGCATCTTTGGGTTGTGTCACAAATCTCCCTCAGCTCTGGAGCATCTTGCTGAGATGTAATGCAGAGGGATAAAAAACTTGAAGAATGTGTTTTGTTTTCAGCTCAGTGGTTTATCTCCATTTTGTCAAATCCTCAGTACCAAAAGTAATCAGATATCTCAGTCCTAATGTGGTTTATTATCAAGACTGCTCAGTGTGACCATCAGCAGGCTCAGGATGACCATGATACATTAAATTTTGCATTCTTGAGGCTCAGTAATTTCTATTTTAATTACTGTTAGATGAGTGAAATGACATTTCTTATGGAGAGTGTCCCTGCCCATGGAACGAGATGAGCTTTAAGGTCTCTCCCAACACAAACCAGTCTGAGGTTGTGGGATTTAAGAAGATATAGAGTGAGGAGGGTGACCTTGGCAGGGATCAGGGAGTGACTCTGGATCTCCCTGCTTTCCAGGGGAAGAATGGCCCCTTCAAGGAATGTTACTACGGGCACCTGAAGCAGTACAAGCTCACCAGACTCGCTCCCTCCACAAGATACTCCCTGAGACTGGCTGCTAAAAATGACATTGGAATGAGGTAACCAGGAGCCCAGGGGTACTGAATGATGGATTTTCCCCTGGATTCCATCAGCTGCTGCTCACTCTTGTTCAAAATCTCCTCCCCAGTGGGTTCAGTGAGACTGTGACATTTGGCACAGCCGGGGTGGTGCCGCCGGCCCCGGCGCCGCCCGCGCTGTTGGAAGCAGGAGTGACCTGGATGGCCCTGGGCTGGAGCCCTCCTGCAGGAGGGGCCTTGGATGACTCCCTCACCTACAGCCTGGATATGGAGGAAGAAGGTTCTGTAAGTGCTGGGCTTTGTGTGGAAACTTCCTTCATAGTGCTGAAATAAAAATGAACTTTTTTTTTACCTTCCGATAAATAGTCGGCAAGCATTGCGTGGAATTCATGGCAGAGAGAGAAAGCATTGCATGGAATTTGTGGCATAGAGAGAAAGCATTGCATGGAATTCGTGGCAGAGAGAGAAAGCATTGCATGGAACTCATGGCAGAGAGAGAAAGCATTGCATGGAATTCATGGCAGAGAGAGAGAGCATTGCATAGAATTCATGGCAGAGATAAAGTATTGTGTGCAATTCATGGCACAAAGTATTGTGTGCAACTCATGGCACCAAGTATTGTGTGTAATTCATGGCACAGAAATGAAGTTCAAGATAAAAAAAATATGGTTTGCCTGCTCTGGGTTTTGTTTTACCTTAAAAAAATCAGAGACTGTGTTCATCCTTATTCTCCCTCCTTGCCAGGGCTATGGATTCCAGCCCCAGTACAACGGAGATGAGCTCTCATGCACTTTAAGAAACCTGAGGAGGAGTACATCCTATAAGTTCAGGGTTTGTACCATAGTTTGTTCCTAATTTCATGTGCTTTCCTGGACTTTGGCATTTTCCAGCAAGTTTTTCAACTTTGTATGGAGACAGCAGGAAGTCACCTGTTGTCCAAGCAATTGCCTGTTGTTAGAGCAGGTTTTGGTGAAGTAATAATACAAACCAGATTTTTTTGCACCAATTAATTTTGGTATAAATAGTTGTCTTTATTTTGCTTGGGTTTTTAATAGATTTTTTTAAATCATCAGCATGTTTATTCTCATGTATTATCAACATATATTACTGCCATTAAATAAACCATTCATTCTCTATTCTGTTCCCTCCTCCAACAGCTTTTTGCCTACAACAGTGAAGGAAAAAGCAGCCCCAGTGAGGTGGTGGAACACAGCACCAAACCTGACAGACCTGGAGCTCCCAGCAAACCTGTTGTAAAGGGCAAGATCCATCCCCACAGTGTGAGAGTCACGTGGGGTAGGTGCCTTGGGGTGTTCCAGTGCTGCTGGGGTGTGGACAAGCCTCTCTCTGATTAAATGAGGGGGAACTCAGGCTGATTATTTATCTGCAGGTATTGTTATTGCAGGAGAAATACTCAACCTTGCCCAAAAATGGTTTATTCTGGGGCTGTGGTACCACACTGGTGTTGTTCATTATCTGAGAAGCACTGACTGCTGTCCTAATACCCTCTGGGTTTACTGTGATGTTTAAATAATTCTTATGTTCACTTAAAAAATAAGAGTTGATACCTGAAATTGGGAGTGTTTTCCCAGTTACTCTTCCTGGAATAATCATGATTAATAATAGGAGGAAAATTGCTCTGAAAAATATATTGTGAATAATTAAGTACACTGATTTCTCTTGCTGGTTGACTTTTCTGTTTGAATGAATATGAATATGTTCTCTGGAAAAGCGGATAACAAAATAATGCCTTGATATTAAATCTTCCATAACTTAAGGTGTTGATTTCTTTCAGAACCCCCCAAGGATAACGGAGGATCAGACATCTCTAAATACTTTTTGGAAATCTCCGAGGCATCAGTTGGTAAGGAATCACCTTTGGGTACTAATACAGTACTCTAGTCTGCATCCCTGGAGATATTTAATTCACATTTAGGTGTGGGACATGGTTTAGACTTGGGTTTTGGAGATGTTTTCCAACTAAAATGATGCTTTACTCCAGCAGTCACTTCTGATTTCACTCACACGTTTGTTGTACATGGAGTCTGTATAATTAATCATTTCAAACTGATTCTCTGGCTTGACTGCGTTAATAATTGTGTGAGAGAATTTCCAGGTGGGATTTTGGAAAGGTTTGAGAGGGTGAAGTGTTTTTCTTTCCCTCAGGAGGGAAGTGGGAACCCATTTACAGCGGAGCCCAGCGGGAACACGTCTGTGACCACCTCAGGCCTGGCACCTCCTACAGACTCCGGGTGTCCTGTGCCAGTAAAGGTGGGGAGAGCCAGGTGAGCAGCAGGAGGGGAAAGGTGCTTCTGCAAGCCATTTCTGTTCATGTTTTAGCAAAATGCTTTATGTCTGTGCTCTGCAATGACCTGTGTCCCTGGCAGGTCTCCGATGTCACGACTGTCACCACAGCGGCCGTTCCCCCCGGGCCCTGTCCTGCCCCAGCTCTGGTGGGCAAAGCCAAGCCTAAGGAAATCACTTTGCAGTGGGGTAAGCACCAGAGTTGGAGTAAAACACTGCTCTGATTTCAATCATCCAAATCAAAAATCTATAGAACTCTTCAGGGAAAAAAAAAAGGGTAAAAATAAAAATATAGAGATGCTGTCCGTGGCCTTAGGGTTCTTTTGGGTTTGAGGTGGGGTTTTTGGTTTGTTCTGTGGGATTTTTTTAAGAAGACCAAAGCTTCTGTCCACCTCTGGTAGGTGACACAACGTGACTTAAGCAGACATAAATATTTTCCAGTGAGAAGGCTTCCTGTCTGCCCATGACTGACACCTGCTTGGCAATTTAAAAATCAACTCTTGTTTTCTTACTGTTATCTAAGTAAAGGAGATAAGCAAAAATTAATGAAGATACACTGTTTAGTGGAGAAAACAGGGAAAATACATGAAAAAGCCCCAATGAAGGCAATCTTAAACTAAGTATCAGTACCTGGGGGGGAAAGCAAGCTTCATGAAGTGTTTCTGCTCAGATACATGACAAGAGCCTGCCGTAACTTAGAGAATTTAGAAATTTATAAGAAAATGCAATCTCTTTGTTTGCCAGGCCCCCCAGCTGTGGATGGAGGCTCTGAGATCACAGAGTATCTCCTGGAGATGGCCAGCTCGGAGCAGGACGAGCGCAGGGTGCTTTATCAGGGCCCAGCAGCTGAGTTTGGAGTGACCAACCTGCTCCCGGGGAGAACCTACTGCTTCTGGCTGCGGGCAGGGAACAAAGTCGGGGTAACCACTGCACTCACACATCTCACTGGCACCACACAGGGGACACCAGGGGTGGTGCTCAGGGGGTTTTGTAGCCTGAGTTGTGTGAGCCTCTTGATGTTTGTGCCTTTGGAAATGTTGGATGTGTTGCCCTGAGCTCTGCAGATGTGCTGGGAGCAGCGTTGTGTGGAGAGGGGTGTGTGCCAGCCATGCCGGGTTGGGAGAAGTGTGGGATAAACGTTGGCGGCATGAAAGTGTTTGTGAAACAGTGCCCAGCTGCTGCTGGAAGGCAGATCCTGGCTGGGGGAGGGAGCAGTTACAAAACCCTGGCAGTGGGAGGAGCTCAGATATCCAGTGGGAGCTGGGCCAGCTTCAAGTACCTGCAAGGAACCTGAAACTGAGCCCTGAACTCTGCTGTTTACTTCCCTGTCAAGTTAAAAATAGATTGTTTGCTCCACTTGCACATCAATTCTTGCCATAGTCCTGTTTCTGTGTTCATGCAGTGTTGTTTTCCTGCAGTTTGGCCCCCACTCTGAGAAGGCAGAGCTTTGCACTGCTCCAGGACCCCCTGAGCAGTGCTGCAAACCCCTGATAACCTGCAAAAGTGCAACTTGTGCTGTGGTTTCATGGGAGGTAGGTGTTGATGGCTTCCAGTACCACCCAAATTAGTGTTTGGCTTTTGGAATTGTAGTGACACGTTTGTGATGCACAGAAATTAGAGGAATAGTATGTGTAGATGTGGAATATTTTAAGCCCATTTTTTTATAGACATCTGTGTTGGGCTTGTAAACTTTGGGAGTTATTAATTGCAGTCTGAACTGGACAAATTGGGTGTCATTTAATCCTCCTCATGGTGTGGTAATTAATAGTGAATTAATTCTTTTAAGTGGTAAGAGATTGTGGGTCAGTCAAAATTGTGGTGTGAACTGTGGTGGTGTTACAGCCACATGTCACCTTTTAAGTTGAAATCCTTTGGAACAGACCTCAGGTTTCAACCCCAGTGCTTCCAAAGGTTGGATGTGATGATCTTGGAGGTGTTTTCCAACGTTTTCTGTGACTCTCACCCATTGTCTCAGTGTGACAGAGCTCCCCCCTGGGTGCTGGGGGTGTGTAAGTGCAAGAGCTGAGCAGAATTTCTCTCTCAACCCGCAGAGCCCGGCGTGCAACGGAGCAGAAATCACCGAGTACAGGCTGGACTGGGGCCAGGTGGAGGGCTCCATGCACATCATCTACACTGGCCCCTGCCAGAGCTATGAGGTCAAGGGGCTCACACCTGCAACCACCTATTACTGCAGAGTCCAGGTAGGAAAAGCCTTTTGATGCCACTGGGCACTTGCAGTTTGGGGACAAACTCCAGCTAGAGAGGAATAAAGTCATGTGCTGTCACCTGCTCATGCAATAGAGAAGGTAATTGGGAAGAACACTTCCTTTGTCCCCCCGTCCCTCATTCCCTGAATCTGGAAGACTTTAGATCCAGTGTGCTGTGAAATACCAGCTTTATAGATGCTTTGCCCTATTGACAAATTATTCAGGAGATTTTTCACTCTCTTCCATGTTGATTTAAGAACACAGGGAAGGCTGTGAGAGCTGTGACTGCCTGGTTGGACAGCAGGGATTTGGTAACTCCTGTGTGGTGTCTTTCAGGCTGTGAACGTGGCTGGGGCGGGGCTGTTCGGGGACACGGGCGTGGTGACCACGCCCCCCTCGGTGCCCGCAGCCGTGGCCGTGCTCCACTTACTTGAAGAGGATCAGATGGAAATATCCTCTCCTTTCTCCACGTGCCTTGCAATCCAGTGGGAAGAGCCCTGCTGCCACGGGGCAGAGATCACCGGGTACAACATTGAGTATGGGGAGAAGCAGCTGGTCACTGTGGGGAGAAACACAACCCATGTCCTTGAGAATCTGCTGCCTGACACCCTGTACAGGTAAGAATTATTCTGAAATCACATTTGTAGGATTTAAAAATCCTTTGAGGCTAGTGCTTTAAATTTTTAGAGGAGTTTTTCATACAGCTTACAGGCTATTTGCCTACTTCACCGTGCAGCTCCAAAAAATCTCCTAAAATTGTCCTGTCCAGACTCCAGCCATGACGTTAGCAGGAGTGAGATCGTGGTTGATGTTGAGGTTCACATTCTGTCTCAAAGCCAAGACTTTAAGGTTTCTGGGTTTAGAATTTTTCATTGGAATGCTCAGGTGTGTGGCCAGAAGAAGATGGATGGACAGCTAAGACCAGAGCAGGGGTTCCTGTGACCTCAGTCTTGGTTAAAGCTGAGTTCAGATTTAATTTCTGACTGCATCTTAATTGCTTTACTGTTTGGAGTTACACTCTGTACACCTTTTAACTCTTGCCTTGTTACCCAGCACTTTTCATGACCATGTGGCTGCTCTCTCCCACCCCCAGGATCAGGGTACAGGCCATCAACAGCCTTGGAGTCGGTCCTTTCAGTCATTCCATGAAAGCCAAAACCAAACCACTACCTCCTGACCCTCCTCACCTGGAATGTGTGGTCTTCAGCTACCAGAGCCTTAAACTGAAATGGGGAGAAGGGCCCAGCAGAGCTTTAATTTCCAACCCTACTCAGTTCAACCTGCAGATGGAGGACAGGTTTGGCAGGTGAGACCATTAAGGATCTTGTGGTTTTACCACTTCATGTCAAGTTTTTAAGGTGGTTTATGTTATTCTCCCTTCTCTTTGCACCACTGAGTCGTTTGAGCATCCCAGAATTTGCCCTTTTGCAGTTTTGCATCCCATCTTTCAGTCAGAAATGCTGTCAACAACTTGCACATCTGCTGTTTGTGAACAGTAAATACTATTTAAAGAATAAATACCTTACCACCATCCTGTGCTGGCAGGGTTAGTTTTGGACATTCAGAAACAAGGGTTGGCCAGCTGTTCTTTAACTGGAAGTTTCAATTTATTTTGGATATTCAAGGGTTGTTTTCTTGATTCAGAGGAGTTGGGCTCTGCAGCCTCAGTGGGAAGAAACCTGGGACACCTGGAATGCAGCATCACTTCTTTGTCCTTAACTCAAATCGGAGTGTTTCAGGTCTGATGCTGCCCTACCCATTGGTGATTGCTGAGTAACTCTGTGTGTGTTCTGTGTCCCCCAGGTTTGTGACAGTCTATAATGGTCCCTGTCACACCTACAAGGTGCAGAGGCTCAGCGAATCCACCACGTACCATTTCCGCATCCAGGCGTACAACGACGCTGGGGAAGGAGCCTTCTCGGAGGTCTGTGCTTTCACCACCACCAAGTCCCCACCTGCACCTCTCAAAGGTGAGCTGGCACTGCCCTGGCGACTGCTGCAAGCCACTGGTGGGCAGGATTGGATGCTACAACCTGACCCTCAGCCAGTCTTTGCGGGGACAGAGATACAAACTCTCTCTGAGGGGCTTTGTCTGGGTGTGAAAAGGGCTCTTTTGTTGTCATCACCTCCTGCACTACAGCTCTTCCACCCCTGAGCTCAGCATTCTTTCCTTTGCTCAGCTGGAAAGGCATTTTGCAGGGTTATCCATCGAAGTTACAGCAGTGTGTAGGCAAATGAGGGTGCAGTTAATTCCTCTGATCTTCACTTTTTAACATGGACATTGAAGGTCATCATTAAAGCCACTGTGAAGGTCAGTGTGCTGAGTGCCTACAGCAAAATTGATTGACTGAACCATGGTTAGAACATCATTTCAGCTCTGCACATGGACAGAAATGCTGGGTTCTGTAGTGCCTTGGAAGTGCTGCTCCTCTTTACAAACATGGGCTCATCCTATCAGCTCAGAAAGACCAACAAGTAAAACCTACACATAGCAATGATCTTTTTTTAAGCTCATGTCATCAAATAGAAGAAAAAGAAAGAAACAAATCTTAATTGCTTTAAGTTATTGGAATGAGTTGCCTCTACGAGCATGACAGCTGTACATTTGTAGAGTCCATTGTTCTTTTTCTAAAACACCAACAAATCACTCTATTTTCCAGCACCCAAAGTGATTCAGCTGGAAGAAAACACTTTTGAAATCACATGGGAGCCTCTACAGCCGATGAAAGGAGATTCCATTGTTTACATCCTTCAGCTTGCTGCTGGCAGAGAGTTTGATCAGGTACCTTTTATGCAGCATCAGGAATGTGAGGGGTTTTTCCTGGGAAAAATAATTACCAAAAAAAGGTGTGCATATTTCTTGTGGAAGGTGTCCCTGCCCATGGCAGAGGGTGGAATGAGATGGCTTTAAGGTCCTTTCTGACCCAAACCATGCTGTGATTCCATGATTTTAAGGTTAAAATTTTGTCTGGGGAGATGACAGGGAGACTTCATTTCAGAAGATGTGAAATGAGTGAGCACTGGTTTGTCCTGTTCTCGCAGCAGGAGAACAATTCCTTTGGCTCTTGATTCTTAATCCCGATGGTCTGTGGCAGCACTACCTCTGTTAATCACAGAGTCCACTTTGGTGAAGGAGCTTTAAGGGAGAAAATGCAGGATGATTTTTTTCTCCTTTCTGAGCCTCCCAGCCCAGGTGAGGCCTCAGTGTGGGGCTGTGGCAGGAAACTTCAATGAATCTTGAATTGTCCAGAGATTTTAGCTGCCGTTTTACGAATCTGGGGAGAGGAGGGCAACTCCAGGCTGTGCCCAACACCGCCCACACCCCTGGATCAGGGCAGGCCGTTCCAGGTGCTGGTGGTGAGTGAGGTGCCCCTGACTGAAGCGGCTCCTGTCTCCTGCCAGGTATACAAGGGCCCCGAGCCGTGCTTCCGGCTGCCGGCCACGCAGACGAACTGTGAGTACCGCGCGCGCGTCTGCGCCGGCCGCCAGTGCCACGACCTGCCGGGCTGCCCGGAGCTCTGCGGCCCCTACAGCCCCTGCACGGTGTTCTGCTGCCAGCGCCGCGAGCCGGGCCCCGCCGCGGCCCCGGCCGGCGCCGAGCTGGCGCAGAGCGGGAAGCGGCTGCGCGAGGAGCGCGTCATCGCCATCGCGCTGCTCTGCGGCTTCGCCGTGGTCGCCATCCTCTTCGCCGTGGTCATCCAGTACTTCGTCATCAAGTAGGGCAGAGCTGGCCCCGCTCAGCTGTCTGTACAGAGCTCTCTGGGGTATTTATGGGTAGTTCGATGAAATCCTAGCTGGGAACCCCTCGCTCCGTGCGTTCCCGCTCCTGCTGCTGGCTGCCGGCGAGGCTGGCTCGGCGGATCCTTTCCAAATGCTGGACACAGATTTCCTGTAGAAAGGGTGATCCTGGGGCCTCTGCAATCAGGGTGAGCTGTTAGAGAACAGCAATCAGCTGCCTTACGGTGCACACTGGGGGGGTGTGCACACTCCTCCTCTCTCCTCATCCCAGCCAGTTGGAGAGGGAAGGCGTTGCTAGAACAGTCCTTTCCCAGCACCACCAGAGCAGCGGGAGGTGATGGGTGTTCCATGAAGTTTCGCTGTAGTTTGATATCCATGAAATCCAGCAGCACAAGTGCTTTGAGCTTAGAGCAGAACTGCAGAGCCTACTAGAGCATACCACATTTACTAGACTGTAGAAGGAAAGCAGAATATTGACTTAGTGATATTACTACTTTACAGTTATTTTAATACTTGGGATTCAGTAATAATCATTTCAAGTGTTGGAGTAGAGGGTGCCAGGGTTTTTTAGGGTTTTAATCCAAACCAATGCCAGCAGGACGTGGCGCTCGGCCGGGATGCCCAGGAAAGGCTCTGCCCGGAATGTTCCTGCTGTCCTGAGCAGCTTTGGCCCAATCCACATTTCACTCTCAGTGCCTGAGAGAAAAGTAATTCCCTGTGCAGCGTGCTCAGAACAGCACAGGAGTTGTCTTTAAGGAGAAAGAGTGCATTTATGATAAATGTTACACTATTTGGCTCAAACTGAGCAAATGTTTTTGTACTATTATTAACCTAAAAAAATAAAAAGTTCAGCCTGCTTTGGGTGCCCTTCTAACTTAACCCCAACGAGCAAATTGTACGTGAAAGAACTCTTTTTAGATAACGTTTATACGATGTTTTAAACTTGCTATCCCAGTGGTAGCAGCTTCACATTCCATGGTTTTCCTGTTGGGAATGTTCAGCCTGCTATGAACTTGTCTGAAACTCGTCCTGGTCGGCTGGGGGATATTTTTGTGGACACTGTGCACTACATTTGACTGTTGTGTTCCATCTGCTTGTGAATCCTTGAGGAGGAGCCTGGCAGCTCCTGGCTCCGTTAGATCAAAGCTTTTGAAAGCTGGAACTCACAGATTTCCAACGTTTCAGGATGGGTCTTGCCAACAGCATTTGGAACATGCCACAGAACGGTAGATTTAGGGTATTTTGCAAAGTCTGTGGCTCCACTTCGGCCATCAGAGCGATGCACTCATGGGTGGGAGGGTGGATGTGACAGAGCTACAGGCGATGTGTTTCCAGTAATGAATTAATCACTTTTAAGGGTCTTTCTCCTACAGCAGTTGAGGAATAACGTTGTGTTAGAGTTTGAGGCATTGTGTTGTATTTCAGATGTGGAAAACCTAAATTATGACCTAGTATCACTTAATCCTCTTCACAGTAGATTGATGGTGCAATCTGAAATTAATCTCTTCAAAACGTATTCTTCATTTTTGTACTCTATTTATTTTGATTCAATGTTCTGGAAAGAAAAAAATGTATGTTTGAATGTATTGTTCTACTTGTAGCAGAACTTTAAGTTAATCATTTATTATATCATAGAAATCTCTCCCTACAGTGTCAGAATTTTATACAGATATTAGTCTCTAGTTTGCAGAAGAGTTTACAATCTGTCTTTATTTTCTTCATAGACTCCCTTTAGCAGATAAACTGCCTGCAGCAAATCTCCATTGCCAAAGGGTTCTTTCTTAACTCCTTAGAACCAACTTGTAGAGGTTTATTTGGCAATAATAGTCCTGAAATTAGGATCGCAGAGTAAATACTAACAAGTCACCACTGCTAAAAAGTGAAATCGAACCCTTTTGTAATTGCCACAAAATGCTCATATTTCCAGAAAACATCTGGGATTTATACTGCAATACAGATTTTCCATCAGCTGTTGTCCATTCCAGAAGGATGTACCCTCGTGGCATTAATGTATTTTAGGTATCTTCAGTTTTCTTGTATTTGTCATTTTTGAGGTATCTCAAACGTATGTTAAAGCTGCCATGCATTGTATTACTAAATTGTAACTATCAAATAGATAATATATTTAATACAGCCAATAAATAATACAGATGTATTCAAATTTGAGTCCGAGCTCCTGTGGTTTTGTAGGATTTGGTCTCACTTGTGTAGTGTGTAATTTAAGGGAACGGAACATGCTCAGTGTCATTAAGAGCTGAATTAACTTGGGACCCTTGGAATATCACTTCCATTTCTCCTCATGCTCCAGGAAGGACCTGCAGTTCCCAGGTGAGGTAGAACAGTTCTTTGATACTGGAAATTGAATCATTTGAGGCTGATTACCAATTTTCCATCATTTTGTGTTGACTCAGGTCTTTTCCTCCTTGAGCTCTTCCCAGCATTTGCTGCTGGGTGTGGAATTTCTCCTGATGGTGCCTTAATGATGATAAAGATAAGATGGGAAAGCTTGATTTGACCACCATTCCCAAAGAGACAGCTAGACACTCAGCCTGGATAAACTTTCCACTTCAGGGATGATCAAGGTTGAGGAGCTGGAAAACACTGGGGTGGAGGAGGCAAGGGGAGTGGGGGCCAGCATGAGGGAATCCCAAGGGAAGGCTCTGGGAAGCTGGAAGCACAGGGCCAAAGGGAGCAGGGACACCCAGCAGCAGGATGTGTCCTGCCACAGTCCTCAGAATTCCTCTGCAACCTGGGAATGGGGCTCTAGGAGAAGTGAGAGAGGTATCAGCTACAAAACAAACTCCTCCACCTCCTTGGACCTTGGCTCTTTGCAGCTCTTCTACTCCCAAGGACTGCTCAAAAGACAGAGTTTTATGGAGCCAAATAGTGTGGGATTAGTGCTGGAAAGGTCAGAGCTGAGCACAGGCACTGCATTGTCCAGCAAATCCCAGATCTGACGTTAGGGAGATTTCTGCTGCCCTTTCCAAGAGGCAGAAGCTCTGGCTGGGGTTGTTCTTGCAGATTTGGACACTTCCCAACTAGAAAAGCTGTTCTTGTGCCAGGGCTCTGCATGGCTGCACCCTAAACACCTCAACAAATCCTGTCTGGGAAGAAATTCCCAGTGAAATCTCATAGAATCATGGAATGGGTTGGGTTGGGAGGGACCCTAAAGCTCATCTTGTTCCACTCCCTGCCAGACAGAGACACCTTCCCCTATCCCAGGTTGCTCCAAGCCCCATCCATCCTGGCCTTGAACTCTTGCAGGGATTTAAAACGGATGGGATTTAAATCCTGCACCCTGAGCAGAGCCACGTGCCCAGGCTGTGCTCCCGGTTTCCCCGGCAGATGATTCCCAGCTGGCCGGCAGCTGCCTGGGATGAACGACCCGCGGCAGACGGCGGAGTCGGCGCCGGGCCAGCACACGCCATGACCCCATTTCCTGTTTTCCGAGGCTGAAAACAGCCCCAGTGTCTGGGCAGAGGGGAAGGGTGGCTGCTCTCGCACTGAGCCAGCGTGTGGTGCCCATGGAATGTGTATTTCTGCATTTATCCTGGAGAAAAGGAGGCTCAGGGCACAGCTCCCTGACAGGAGGGGACAGCCAGGTGGGAGTTGGGCTCTGCTCCCAGGGAACAGGGACAGGCTGAGAGGAAATGGCCTCAAGCTGTGCCAGGGGAGGGTTAGGTTGGACAGCAGCAGGAATTTCTGCATGGAAAAGGTTGTTAAACATGGGAACTGCCCAGGGAGGTTTGGAGTCCCCATCCCTGGAGGTGTCCAGGGAAGGTGGCACTCAGTGCTCTGGGCTGGGGACAAGGTGGACATCAGGCACACCTTGTACTCGATGCTCTGGGAGGGCTTTTCCAGCCTCAGTGATCCCATGATTCCCAGCACGGCTGTGCCCCAAGGAGTGTCCATGGGGAGAAGCATCCACGGCCAGGAAGGTGTTTGTGGCCCTGGGGACAGGTGGCTGTCCTGTGGGAACTGGCTCTCCCTGTTTTCTCCTGCTGCTTTCCTCACAGAAATCCTGCAAGGAGCTCCTGGTTGTGCTTCCCAGCACAGGTGGAAAGTCACCTGTGGGCAGGTGGAGACGGTGGCACAGAGGGGCAGAAGAGTCCTGCACCGGGTTTAGGGATAAATCCCAAGCCCCATGGAAGTGCAAACCATCATCTTCTTTCCTGCCTGGGAATAAATGGTGTGACAGACAGCCCACAGCTCCAGCTGAGTTCCAGCCTGATGGCAGCCTGTGGAAGGGCTCCTCTCTCCCTCTTTCCTAAAACAAAGGGAGAGAAAAGTGGATTTTGTTTTTTGTCTAAGGTCAGCATCTGGAATTCCTCCTCCCTCCCTCCCTCCTCCCAGGATGTTTTTGTGTAACACACTCTGACTCATGGAAGTCAAATGACTTGGCCTCTGAGCTGCCTCAGCACAGGATCCTGGCACAGGAATCCCGTGCCTGCCCCTGCTGCTGGGTGAGCATTTTCCAGCTCCTCCAGGCGCTGCCGGAGCCATGGGGCTGCTCCTGCCCCCCCAGGAGCAGGATCCTGATCCCAAACCCACGGCAGGGTTGGGATGTGTCCCGTCCAGGCTGGCTGATCCAGGTGCTGAACGCCTTCCTGGGTGTGGATGGGGAGCACCAGAGCTGCTGCTGGAATGTTCTGCAGGGCAGCTCAGAGGGAGCAGCTCCTGGTTTCTCCCTGTCTCTGAGGGACTGCGGTGGGAGTCCCCAGCACATCCTCTTCCTCCAGACCTGGCTGCAGTCGGACCATCCTGGATTATAACAACACATTGCAACTGCTTCTGGATCATTGCTGATCATCTGCCTGACAAAATCACAACAAAACTTTATTTTTGGTTCTGTTTTGCCTCAGAAAGTGAGAAACTTTGACAGCACTCACATGGAATGTGCTCTAAATGGCTTCCAAGTCCAGTCAGCTGCCATGAAAACCAGATTTAAAAAGCTTTTAAATTTGCTTCTAAAGTGGAATCTGTTATTTTCAGAACAGTGGGAACACACTGTCATTTTTAGTTAATCCTAGGAATGCTGGCAATTTAAAAAGAGGCTTCAGGCCTATTAATGAAATAACAAAACATCCCCTCCTGAATCAGCACAGGGCAGATGGGGGGCACTGGGCTGTCTGCAGCAGGGGGAGGAGGTAAACAGTCACTTGAATCCAGCAGATTTGATCTGTGTATCAGTTGCCTACATTAATATTTATAGTAAAATGAATTTCTGCCCTGCTAGGCCGCATCTCCACGGCAACCACGGAAGGCCGCGTCTCCACGGCAACCACGCTAGGCCGCGTCTCCACGGCAACCACGCTAGGCCGCGTCTCCATAGTAACGTCGCCCTCCCGGCCGCCGTAGCCGCGCCCCTTGTGTCACATGACCGGAAACTATGGAGGCGGCCAAGATGGCGTCTCCCAAGAGCGCTCCTAAAGACGCGCAGGTACCGTGGGGCCCGGGGGGAGCCGGGCGGGACCGAGAGGTACCGGGGGGCTCGGGGGGCTGAGCGGTGCCTGTGTGCCCCCCGCAGGTGATGGCGCAGATCCTCAAGGACATGGGCATCACCGAGTACGAGCCGCGCGTCATCAACCAGATGCTGGAGTTCGCCTACAGTAAGCGGGGCCGGGCGGGAAGTGCGCGGGGAAGCCCCGGGTGGAGCAGGGAAGTGTTGTCTGGAGCAGGGAGTGCTCTGTGGGTCCGTGTTTCCACGGGGGCTCCCCTGTCAGACTCGGGGACCGCGGAGATCTTTTCCAGCTGTAATTCTGTGACTCTTTAAAGTAATCACAGAATCACAAATCCCAGGATGGTTTGGGCAGGGGCCAAACCTTCCTGTGTCCCAGGCTGCTCCAAGCCGCGTCCAGCCTGGCCTTGGACACTTCCCGGGACGCAGGGGCAGCCACAGCTGCTCTGGGCGCCCTGTGCCAGGGCCTGACAGGGCAGAATTCCTTCCCGTTATCCCATCAGCACTGCCCTCGGGCAGTCGGAGCAGTGCCCGCAGAGCTTTCAGTGCCAGCCGGGTGGGACTAGGATGGGGACGGGGAGTGTTTCATTAACCCCAGAGCCCGTTTTCCCCAGGATACGTGACCACGATCCTGGAGGACGCCAAGATCTACTCGAGCCACGCCAAGAAGTCGAGCGTGGACGCGGACGATGTGCGCCTGGCGATCCAGTGCCGCACCGACCAGTCCTTCACATCGCCCCCGCCCCGCGACGTGAGCGCGGCGGGCGGGGCACGGGACACGGGGGTGTGGCCGGGGCACGGGGGTGTCAGCTGGACAGGAGGAAAGAGGGCAGGACACGGGGGTGTGGCTGGGACACAAGGAAAGAGGCTGGGACATGGGGATGAGGCCAGCACACAGGGATGAAGCTGAGACCGTGGAATGTGTCTGGGATGCAGGGATGTCACCAGGACACAGGGATATGACCAGGACACAGGGATGTCACTGGGACATGGGGATGTGGCCAGGACACAGGGATGAGGCTGGGACACTGGGATGTCAGCAGGGCACGGGGATGAGGCTGGGACACTGGGATGTCTGTAGGACATGGGGATGTGGCCAGGACACTGGGNCAGGGCACGGGGATGAGGCTGGGACACTGGGATGTCTGTAGGACATGGGGATGTGGCCAGGACACAGGGATGTCACTGGGACACAGGAATGAGGCTGGGACACTGGGGTGTCACCGGAACACAAGGATGAGGCTGGGACACTGGGATGTCAGTAGGACACAGGGATGTGGCCAGGACACAGGGATGTCACTGGGACACAGGAATGAGGCTGGGACACTGGGATGTCAGTAGGACACAGGGATGTGGCCGTGTCTCTGCAGTTCCTGCTGGACATTGCCCGCCAGAAGAACCAGACGCCGCTGCCGCTGATCAAGCCGTACTCGGGCCCGCGGCTGCCGCCCGACAGGTACTGCCTGACTGCCCCCAACTACCGCCTCAAATCCCTGCAGAAGAAGGTAAGGATTGTTCAGGGACTGGGGATTCACCCCTGAGGGCTGGGGGTGGTGTTAAACTGCAGTTCTCCACACCTTTGAAAGGCGTGGGGGAATACTGGCCTGTGTGCGTCAGCTCGCAGGTCTCCAGGCTGGGTTTGCAATTTGTTGTTGGTTGATTTTAAATGGAAATTTTGAAATACGGGAAATTTTAAAATGTGGGAAAATTTGAGATTTGGGATTATTGTAGTGTTAAAGAAATACTGCAGAATCCTAGAATCATTGAGGCTGGAAAAGCCCTCCAGGATCATCAAATCCAACCTCTGCCTGATTCCCACCGGGGCACTGAGTGCCATTTCCAGTCATTCTCTGGACACCTCCAGGGATGGGGACTCCACCACCTCCCTGGGCAGCCCCTTCCAATGCCTGACCACCCTCTCCATGGAGAAATTCCTCCTGATGTCCAGGAGGAACTGTCAGGTTTAATGTTGGGTTGTCAGAGGCACAGGTCAGGCTTTGGTGTAGATATTAAAGAGTATTTTTTACTTCCACTTCAGTTGTTTCTGCTTTAGAGGGAAAATGCTTCCTTTGCTGGGAAGCCATGAGTACCTCAGTGTGGGGGGACTTTCCTGTTTATTCCAGGCCATTCTCTGATTCCCTGGTTCTCTCCCCACAGGTCTCCTCCACGGCAGGCAGGATCACAGTCCCTCGCCTGAGCGTGGGTGCCGTGAGCAGCAGGCCCAGCACTCCCACTCTGGGTAGGGAACAGCTCCACAGGGGATTCCCACCTTTATTTTAGGAAGGACAAAATTCTTCTTATTAAAGAGGAATAATTTAAAACACTTTTCAGCCCCTGAGGAAATATCAGGGACTGCCTGCCCTCACCTTGTTTGACAGCATCAGAAAGTTAATTTAATAAATTAATCATTATTATTACAATAACATTTTAACATAAATGCATTACAGATGTTCTGTATTTGTGATAAATTCTTTATTTAAGGGACTTTTTAGGAACTTTACTCAAATTTAGGGTTATTTTTCTTAACATCATATGATGCTGATTTAAATAGCACTGGGAAAGATCCATTTTTAAAAGGGTCTTAATTTTTAGGGCATAGGTCTAAATTTTATTGTGTGTTTATAGTCTGGAATTCTGTAGGGTTGGGGTAAATGTGGGAAAATGAGCGAATGTGCAGCTCTGCCTGGAAATCTGACTCCTTATATGCAGTGTCCTAGTGTTCCTGTGCATTCCCACTGTGTCTAATAACAGGTTCCACTTGGGAGGGAGTTTTAGGAGTGTTTGTGGATTTATTTTGATGTATTTTGGTGGGGTTGTGTTGAATCCAGGTACCCCCTCAGCCCAGACCGTGTCAGTGTCAGCCAAGGTGGGGGCGCCGGTGTCGCTGGCGGGGCAGCGCTTCACTGTCCAGATCCCATCCTCACAGCCTGCTGGGAAATCAGGTACTCCTGGGACTCCTGGGGGTGGAAACAGGGATAACCACACAGCCACAGGCTGCTTGGGCTGGGAGGGAGAAGCTCATCCAGTCCCACCGCCTGCCATGGGCAGAGACACCTTCCATACTGCTCCAAGCTGGCCTGGAACAGTTCCAGGCATGGGGCAGCTACAGCTGCTCTGGCCGAGCTGATGGGGGAATTTCTTCCCCTGTCCCTCATTCCAGGAACTTGCTGGAGTGTTAATTCCCATTCCCAGCACAGCAGTGGCAGCCAGAACATCGCCATCCTGAGCAGCTCCCTCCCACCCTGGCTCCTGTTCCCCTCTCCCCCTTGTGTCCTCACACCCCCAGCATTTCCCCGTCCTTCCTCCTGGGATGAGCCTGGAATAACGCAGGGATTGCTCCAAGCTTTCAGTGAACCCTTTCCATGATTCCTACAGCCACTCCCACCACTCCCACGGTGCAGAATGTCCTGATCAACCCATCCCTGATCGGCCCCAAGAACATCCTGATCACCACCAACATGGTCCCGCCCGGCGCCACCGACCCCAACCCGCTCAAGAGGAAGCACGAGGACGACGACGACTACGACGCCTTGTGAGGGCCCACAGCCCTTCCCTGGGATTCAGGGAGCCCTTCTGTGGGATTCAGGGAGCCCTTCCCAATGGATTCATGGGAGCCCTTCCGTTGGATTCAGGGAGCCCTTCCCAATGGATTCATGGGAGCCCTTCCGTGGGATTCAGGGAGCCCTTCCCGGTGGATTCACCCTTTCCCATGGGACTCACGGAGCCCTTCCCGTGGGATTCATGGAACCCTTCCCAAAGGGATTCCTGGAGCCTTTCACGTGGGATTCATGCAGCCTTTCCTGTGGGATTCCTGGAGCCCTTCCCATGGGATTCACACAGAGTCCAGAGGGTGGGAATGGGCGGGAAGGCCCCGTTTGGGCCTCGGGCGTGTGGAAATAAAGTGGAGAGTGTTTGTAACACGGCCTTGGTGTCTTGTGCGCACACCTGGGGGAGGGGACAGGGGGTTTTCTATATATTTTCTATATTTTAATGTATTTTTATATTGATTTTTATATCATTTATATGTACACACACATATATACATATATAGTTTTTATATATATGTGTGTTTCATATGTATGTGCTATATATTTATCATATACACACACAGGTTATTGCCTTGTGCACTCAAAACTCTCCCAGACACTTCTTTTTTTAAATATACATACATTTGTCTATACAGATACATAGATATTTATATATACATCCATATTTATGTGCACACATATATAAAATATGTAGAATATAGTGTATAGATAGAGAGAATACACAGTAGTTAATTATGCATGCAGAGAAACACTTCATATATAAATTATATTTTATATATTATGTACACATTCTAAAATATACAATGACAATCCTATGCTATATGATGTAAAACATATATTTTATATAATATATACTATATAAATACCTTTTGCATATAACATCTATATATATACAGAAACATAAGACATATACAAACACATAAAACATGAAATATGTAGAATATAGTGTAAGTATATGGAGAATATCCTCTAGTTAGTTATGCATGCACAGAAGGGCCTTATTATATAATATAAATTATATTTTTATGGTATATGTCATACATTATCTAACATATAGTCATATGTAATGTAAAGCATATAAATACA
>VWZV01015496.1:747734-945240 GCA_013397155.1 Irena cyanogastra
AAATAATATATATTACTATATTTTTTAAATTTATTTTTTAATATAAATTATGTATAATTTCTTATGGGGTGGGATCAGGGCCAGGAGCTGCTTCCATGTTCCTGCTGGGTCCCATCCCACTCAGGATATTCCATGGCTCTGCTCCAGGTCCCTGGCACTGCCCCAGTGCCAGCAGGAGCCCCTGCTGTCCCTCTGTCCCAGCCCTGCTGTCCCTCTGTCCCCATCCCACTCCAGGGGACGCTCCCTCAGCCCCTGGCGTTGTCACCAACATGGATTTGGTGCCTTTGTGCTGTGTCTGCTCTTCAGCACCAAACTCCTGCCTCAGGACTGAGCCTAAAGGGTGTGCTGTGGGATGGCATGGCATTTGGGATGGCATGGCATTTGGGACGGGATGGCATTTGGGACGGGATGGCATTTGGGACGGGATGGCATTTGGGACGGGATGGCATTTGGGAGGGGATGGCATTTGGGACGGCATGGCATTTGGGACGGGATGGCATTTGGGACGGGACAATCTTCTGTTAATGCCTAAGCCCTCAGAACTTCCAAGCTCGTTTAAATCACTTGGAAATGTTTTACAGCTCTCAGGGCTTTCATAGTCTTGGAAAGCAGGGAGAAGACTGAAGTTCAGGGTGACGGGGGATTTTGGGAAGGAATTCTTCCCCATGAGGGTGGCAAGGCCCTGGCACAGGTGCCCAGAGAAGCTGTGGCTGCCCCATCCCTGCAGGTGTCCAAGGTCAGGCTGGACAGGACTTGGAGCAGCCTGGGATGGTGGAAGTGGATGATGCCTAAGGCCCCTTCCAACCCAAACCCTCCTGGGATTCCCTAAATCGGCAGAGCCCTCATCCAACAGGTAAATAAAGAGGATTCTCAGGTCAGGAAAACTGCTGCCCAAATCCCACATCCCTGTGCACATCCCAGAGAAGGGCTGGCTCACCACTATTGGCAGAAGAGGAAAAATAAATTTAACAAAAATTACATTTATCACCTTCTTTAGCTGCTGAGACTCATAACTTATTAGGGCTGAGGGCAAGGAAAAGCAGCAGGAACGTGTTTGGGGTGTCTGGACAGAAAGACCTAAAAGATCCCAGCGACAGCAACTCCTGGACTGGTTTTAAGGCCAAGTTTAAGTGCACAGAGCCCAGGGGAGGCTGGGGGGGTGTTGTGCCCAATAATTCCAACTCCAAGCCAGCTTTCTTTAGTAACTCCTTTATTAAAATCACAAACCAGAGTTAAAATTCCTAATTATTCACATAGGTCAAAGTTTCTAATTTCATTGAATAAGGACAGTCCAGTGGCCAAAGGGGCCAAAAACCTGAGCAGTTCAGAGCTGCTGGTTTAAGACTTCAGCCAGGGCCTTCTCACTCCATGGCTCTCCCAGGGCAGCTGGAAAAGTTCCTTCAGCCTCCGGGGGAAGAGGCAGGAGCAGAGCTCCAGTGCAGAGGCAAAGTTCTTTCAAGATTACAGGTGAAACCATACCCAGCGTTCACAGCTCAGCAGGAGGGAGGGAGCTGGGAACACCCACCTGGAAAATCACCTATATTTACTCCAAGAATTCTAGAGGAAAGATTCTTACCCCCTACCTGGCCCCAACACACAAATATTTACAGAGACATGACAAGAAAGAAGCAGTTTGACTCCCTTGCTGAAGGCAGGAGCTGCTGCTCCAGCAGGCGAATCCAACTCCCTCAAAAGTCACCAGGAATGTGGCCTAAAGGGATGGGAAAGCTCCAGGTCAGTTAAACTACTCCTTGATGGGGGTGCAGCCTGAGAAGAAGCTGATGTTGCTGCTCAGCATCCTCTTCTTCTTCCTCCCAAAGGGGTTCTGGTTCTCCCGGGACTCCTCATCCCTCCCGAGCAGGGAGGCAGCAGTGCTGGGAATCTTCAGGAGTGCCTCCTGCTCTGTGATGTCCTGTAGGACCTGTGGGAGAGCAAGGGACAATCTTTGGAGTTAGTCACTGCTGGAGTGACCCACCAGAGGCAGCAGGACACCGAGTGCCAGGCCAACCTCAGGAGTTACTTTTTTACTCAAGTCAGGAAAACAACAAATTTTTTGACAAAATATCAAGATCCAGCAGGAAGAGACAGCAGTTGGAATAGTGGGTTCCCATGGGATAAGGGAATTTGTTTAGCTAAGGCAAAATTAGATGTGCCAGGTCAGACAGCACAACAGCTTAAGGTCACTTTGACCATGATTTTATCCTGTGATTTTATCCTGCAAGCTCCTCACTTCCCCCCTCTCCTTGCTGAAGGTGCTGCAGGAAAACGTGGCAAGCCTGTGGCATCATTTCAGTGTGGGAACTTAGGAATTCAGCACACTCCCAACTTCCACACGAGCTGCCTGGAGCTGTGCAGAGTTTTCCAGCAGCAGCTTCTCCTCTGGGGTGATTTCCCTCCAAGAGCCCTCACACAGCAGCTCTGCTGTCCCCTGGGAATACCTTGGTGGTTGGAGTGATACACACGGGCTGGAAGAAGCTCTCTTCTGCCTTCACCTCCGTGGGGTCTTCCAGCTTCAAGGACCCCTCTGAGTCCCTTTTATGCTCCTCACATGTTGTGGTTTCCTGAGGAGCAGCAGAGGGTGAAGCTCTTGCAGAACACCCATCCCTTCCCTTCCCACCACAGCCCCCTGCTCTCCAGCTGGGAAGTTTTCCACAGTGCAGGATCCTGCAGCTCAGGCTAGGCCTCCATAAAATAGGCAATAATTGGAGCACTGTGGGATATCTCTGCTCCACATCTCTGAGATCCAAGAGCAAAATTCCCACTAGGAACCTCTTCCTCAATGAACACCAGTTTCTCACGGACCTTCCTGCTGCTACAACCCCCTCCCCCAAACCATCCCTTCCATTCTTAAAAGAAATCTGGGAATGAGTCAAGGTTTTGTGTTGTCTGAAGCCAAAGACAAAACTTTAATTTACTGAGTCTAAAAGGAAAACTGAAATTATTTGTCCTCAGCTTTGTGGATGAGAAGTGGGAACATGAAAATTTTTGCTGTGAATCTCCAAAATTCTGTCCTGAAAGGCAGAGTCTGGTCCTGCAGTGGAAAATTGTCCTCAGTTACCAGAGAGGCACTAATTAGTGACATTCACAGAGTTTGAGCAAAGTGCACGCGCTCTGCCTGGACAAACTATGCTTGTGTGGGAATTGTCCCTTCACCCAGCTTTGCTCCTGCCCAAATGCAGGCCCTGCAGCCCCCGTGGCCCCCAGGGCCAGCAGCACTCACCAGGCCCCGGTCCCTGTTCCTGCAGGTGGCCGCGGTGCAGCTGCAGCCGTCGGTGCATCCCAACTTCTGCTTCCTGCAGCCACACTGCCTGTTCCCACAGCGGCCCTTGCACGAGCACTGTGGAGGGAAGGGGGATCCAATGGCCAGGAGGCTCCTGGAATGCTCCAGGTCCTGCCAGCTGTGACACCTCAAGGACAGGGACACCCCCAAGCTGCCTCTTGTTGCATTCCGCTGCCAGTCCTACAACCCAGAATAATTTTCTTCCTAATACCCAGAATAAAATCCTTCCACCTACAGATCCATCTTCAGGATCTACAGAGAACTACCTTCAGTTACTCAGTGCCTGACTTGAGGTTATGCCAAAGGATCCCAGTTTCTGTGCCACACTTCCACAAAAAGAGGGAGTCCCCACCCCAAAAGCCTCAGGAATTTTCTGAGCCACAGGCTGAAGCTCCAGACTGACACAGACAGATGGAAGCTGAGGCTTTGTCAGGACTGGAAGATGCAGATTCCCAGAGGAAACAGGGATCCACAAGAGCCCATTTTTTTTTTCTTTTATTTTTTTTTTTCCCTAAAAATTGGCTCCCTTGATGGATCTGGCTGCTGTTGGGGCTGTTCCTGAAGCAGAGACCAGCTCAGATGTAGGCAACAGGACAGAACATGGGAGAAGGTGACTTAGACAGGGAAAGCCTGTCCAGGAAGGTGTTGCTGACTGCAGAGAACCTTTTCTGTGTCTGTGGGAAGGTCCCAAATATCCCCAGGCACCCACATAACCCACTCCTGCCACTTTGAGAACATGGGAGGCACCACACCTCAGACTCCGTACCCAGTGCTTGCACACAGCAAGTGATTCCCTAACAGGCACTGGATCAAGGACAGCTGGATCTTACCCCCATGAGGTTTTTCTTTGTTCCTCTGCCTGCTTTCCCAGGAAGCCAGTCAGAATCCTCCAGCTCCCCAGGGTCAGAGAGCAGCTCCTCCACATCCACCTCGGGGCTGGGCGCTCGGGGCTTGGCCGTCGTCTGCCGGCGGCTCTTGGGCTGCAGCACAGGAGCACAAGGGCTTAGGCCACCAAAAATCAGTTCTAGTTTATTAATAATACTATTAATGATTACATTTCAATAAGGTTTTATTAGGGTTTTCAGAGTCCCTCATGCCCAAGAAAGTTGTGGGGTGAGGGAGGGAAAAAAAGATCCAATTATCAGGATTGAAAATTAAATCAATTTAAACTATTGATGACAAATCCTTGGAAGCCTGAGTTGTTGACACATCACATGACAAAAAGTAAGTGTCACACTCCCGTCCAAATAGTTTTAAATAATTTCTGCCTCCCAGCACTAAGATTTGGCTCTATGTAAAGCAGGAAAGTTTGCTGTGACACACGTGCCTTGGTCCATAATTTAAAGACTGGAAATGCTACAGAAAAACAATCTGGATTGTGAAGGAGGATACAGGGTCAGAACTACAATGAGGTTTGGGGGTTTGTTTGCTGGGGTTTTTTTAACCAAAAACTTAATGCAAGGTATTTGAGTCTTCTGGAAAGGACTGAAGGGGCCACTTCAATGAGTGGAACAAGTGGAAAAAGCAGCTTAGGAGAAAGAAAACCACACTATCAATAGCCAAGATTAACTCTGGCAAAGAATTCAGGTGCAATACAAACAGTGCAGCCTCTTACTTTGGGTGGAACATAATCAAAAGAAGAGTCTGGAGACTCAGGTGCCCTTTGCTGGATGTGCCGGAGCTTCTGGCCACTGGCAACTTGGAGGAGCAGCAGTTTCTGTCAAAAGGGACAGGAATTAGCTCTGCAAAATCCATCAAAGCCACCTGCCACGAGGCTCTGGTGTCTGTACAAGGCTCTACCTGTTTCAGAGTGTCATTTTCCCGGAGCAGTTCCTGGTTCTTCTCACAGATCTCCCTCATTTTTTCCAGCTCTTCCTCCTGTTTGCAGGACAAGAGGAAATTCATTTCATTGGAGAGAAATAAGAGAAAATCCCCCAGGGTTACTCCAGCCTGCACAGCAGGCTTCTGCAAAGGGAACACACAATCCTCCTCCTAATTCCAGGTATCCCAAAGGATCCCACCCTCCCCCAGGCACATCCAGCCTCTGCACCTGGAACCGGAGTCGCTCCTGCAGTTGTTTCTCCTGCTCGTTCAGGGAATCTTCCAATCTTTTCTCTGCTGCTTCTTTCTGCTGGAATTGGCTGAGCAGGTATAGAACCTAAAAGCAAGATGGAATAAACAGGGGTGAATTCCTGAAAGGAGCACTTGGCATCAAAGTCCAGGCTCGGGGAAATTTCCTGTCACCTCCAGCACAACTCCACCCTGATCTATTTGAAAAGTGATCTTGTGCTCAGGTGTAACTTCCTCATTTAAAGCAGGAGGAAAGTTACTGAAGGAACCAATTTGCACAGGATAAATACAAATATTTCTCTGGGTTTGAATGAACCATCTGCAAAAATTCAACAAAATTTGAGCAGATATTCAGCACCAGCACATCCCCCTTTGCCTTCCTCTCTGAGCAGACCTGGAGATCAGACTCCAAGATTTGCAGGAGCTATGATTCACCTTTTCCTGGTGTTGCTGTTCCTGCACCAAAATCTGATTTTGGAACTCTGCCTCCAGCTCTGCTACGTGGTTTCTCTCTTCCATCAGCATCTTCTGCACATCAGAACAGCTGGCCTGGCTCTGCTGCAGGCCACTCTGCAGTTTGCTCTCTTGTACTTTGGAGGAGACCAGCTGGAAAACAAGAGCAAGGGATGGTTGGGACAGGGATTCCCTGCTGGGAAAGGTGCTGCAGTGTGGAGGGGAAGCATCCCTGTAACTTCCAGCCACCCCAGGAACTGGACCAGCCCTCAGCACCAAGGAAACCAGCAGAGATTCAGAGCCAGACACTTTGGAAATGCAAACCAGGGAGCTGTTCACAGTTCTAAATTCACCTCTCTTCCTGCAGCACTTAGAGTATTTTCCTTTTCACCCTTTTCCTTTGGTTTCCAAGCACCAGGGAGCAACAGGTAATTCTGTCCTTCAGTTGCTCTTTCCCTGATCCCACAATACCCCAATTTCTCTTTTTCCCATCTCAACACCAATTCCACTGCTTCCCCTGACCTCAGCCAGCACTGCCCTTGCTTCCCTGCTTGTTCAGGAAGTATTTTAGATATTTCTTCTCCTCCTCCACTTCTGAAATTTGTTTTTTCCCTTTCCCATGCAAGCATTTAGCTGGTATCTCCAGACCCTCATCTATTCCACTCCCCTCTTCCCTGCTTTCCAGATTTCACTCCCCAATACAGATTGCTTTAATCCAAACTTGAGAAGGGAATAAACCTCATCCACTACAAAAGGGCTCCACTCAAATTCCTTTGGTCACTTCCTGTTATTTGTGGCTAGGCAGACTTGCAGCCTCTGTTTTCAGGGATAAAAGAGGAAAACCCAGGGTTTACCTCTCCCAGGAGATACTTCAGAGCACACTTGGCCTCCAGGATGGTGGCAATGCTGTCCCAGCGCTGCTTGGCCCGATCTCCATTGTCTGCATCCAGGAGTTTCTGCTGCAGATCTGCTATCTGGGCACTCCTGGGGAACAATCCATAGATTTGGGGTTACAGCAAAGGAGAAAACCAGGGCTGGTTTCTGGGCTAATGTTACTCTTCCCAGAATATTAAATAGAATAGTATAAATAGAGATTTTTGCTGCTCAGTAGAGCACCTGGAGCCTGCATTGCTCCCTTGGAGAGTTTTGCCTCCACTCCACATTCCCAAGCGGAAGATTTTCCTCCAGAGGTGCTCACTAACAGCTCAAAAAACACAGTCTAAGTGCCTGAGTATTTCCCCCCACTTCAGAAAACTTCCAGCCAGGAAAACCCACACCTTTCCGCCATCATTTCCAGCATCAGCCTGCGTGTTTTACATCCTCTTCCACCTCCCAGAGAGCTGGGATGGAAACGAGGGAAAAGCCAGAGGCCAGGTTGTGTGGATGAGCTCTGTGGCAGTGCCTTACCTGAGCTCCATCTCTGTCTGCAGGCTCTCAATCTGCTTGGAGACAGAGAGATCTGAGTCCAGGGTCTGCAGGTCAGCCAGGCAGTACGTGCGCCTCTGCAAGCACAGCACAGGGATGCAGGGCAGGAAATCTCACAGGTACAGCTATTCCAGCTGGGAAAGCCTCCAGGCACCTCCCCACAGCTTCAGTTCCACTGTTCCTTCTCAAAAGCCTCTGCTAAGGGGAGTGAGCCACTCACATCCCTCAGAATCCTTGAGGCTGGAAAAGCTCTCCCAGAGTGTTGAGTCCAACCATTCCCCCAACACTGATGGGTCACCCACATCCCCCAGTGCCACATCCAGACTTTTTTTGGACACTTCCAGGGATAGTGATTCCACCACTTCCCTGGGCAGCCTGTTCCAAAGCCTGACTGCCCTTTCAGGGAAAAAATTTTCCCAAATTCCATTCCATTTTCCCAAATTCCATTCCCAACAAGTTCCTTCAGCATCTCTTGTCCCTGACATGTCAGAGGATAAAAATATTAACCCTTCCTCCCAGAAAAGTAGCCAAGGGTGGGGATCCATTCCCACCTTCGGAGAGAACAGGTCAAGTAGGAGAGAACAATGAATCCAGTATTGCTGAACAGCCAGAGGAGTGGGATGGGAAAAGGGGAATTTCCCTCTTACCCGGAGCTTTGGAGGGGGGTTTTCTCCAGCATCTTTCTTCTCTTTCAGCTGAAGGAGCTCTTTTGCCAGGATTTTCCTGTCCTCCAGCAGGTCTGCCAGGTGTCTTCGAGCTTCCTCAGTGCTGACAAGAACCTCGACTTCATTTGCAAGCCAGCTCTGGAAAAGTAACCCCCAAAACCCAGCGGCTGAGCTCAGCTCCAGGACTGAATCCTTCTCCATGAAAGCATTTCAGAGAAACTGAATAATCCCACTGCAATTCCCTGGTCCTCCTGCTATGCTCCAGCCCCAAAAGCCAGCAGCACCCACCCCAAATCCCACTTTGCCCAGTGGTGGGATGCAAAAATGCTGTTACCCACTTTGACTCGTGCAGCAATTCCTTCCATGCCCCGATTTTGGGTCTCCTTCCGTTTATCTGCCACCTCCTTCTGCCTCTGCAGGGCATCCTTGAGGCGTTTGTTGGCAGCTGCTGCCTGGAAGAGATTCCACAAGGAGCTGAACAGGGACTGCAAATCATCTGCTACAGCTGCAGACACCAGGGATTCCCAGCCCAGGGCAAACCCTGGGACACTGACAGCACAAGGTTAATAAATCTCCAGTTATCCTGGTTTAACTCAAGGATTCCTCCCCTTGATTTATTTCCTTTGCTGCCGTTCCTCCTTTAAAGAAAAGCTCCTTCTAGGCCTGAAGGTAGAAGAAAAGACCCAAAAATGAGGGGTTGATGATGTGTTTCTTTTACAAAGCCATCCTGACAGGATTTTGAACTGCAGCCTTGTAGATCCACCACCCAAACTCATTTCCCACTTCCTACCTTGGGCACCTGCATGGATTTGCCACAGGAGCCTGGGACTCACCCAGAGCCATTTGGCCTCTAAGGAGCAAATTTAACTGGGATCCCTCAAAGGCCCCAAGGCAGAAATGGGGATTTCTCCACAGAGAGGAAAGCTTTTCTTTCCAGCCTCTAAACTTCCTTTAAGAGGTGTCTGTGTATCCTGCTCCTTCCTCCAGCCCCACCTGGCAGACTTTAGGGGTTGGTTGGGAATTTCCAGCAGATGCTGGCTCCTCACCTCCTCTGTTTTGCGCCGGAGGACGTTGGCCTGTTTCTGGAAATCCCTCTCCAGCTTGAGGAGCTCATATTGTCTCTTACGGTCCTGCAAGGAAAAACAGCTGGAAAAGTCACATTTTCCATGACAAAGGAAAGATTGCAGCCCCAAAATTCCAGCCTGAGCATCCCAAGGCATTGAGGGGCAGAATTGCTGTGACACCAAACTCCAGGTGTTTGCTGGCCATTGCCACCACAAGCAGCTGGATTTTATTAACCTGCAGATCCAACATTCCTTTGGAAGTTTAAAAGCCTCCCATGCTGTGGCCAAACCCTACAACTTTAAACCCTTCAAATATTGACTATTTTTATTTTTTGCTTTAGAGCAGAGTCACAGCTGTGGCAAGAGCTTGAAGACCTCCAGACGAAACCAAGTCCAAGTGGTGAAAAGTGGCAGCCACGTAAGCCAAGCTTCTCTTCAAAGCATTCCCTGGTCTTCTCAGTGCTTCCCAGTTAAAGAAACATTTCAGCAGCCCTTTGGAGGGAGGAACAGTGTGAGGGGCTTGCTTGCTCACCTTTTCCTTCAGCTGGATCACTTCCTTGTCCTTCTGCTGCTTCCACTGCCTGAATTTCTCAGTGTCTTCTTTCATCTGACGCATCAGCTGCACCCTTTGCTGCTTCATTTCCTGAAAAACACCAGTGGCTGGAAGAATTATCCAGGATTTACATCCTAAAGAGCTTCAACCTCCATTCCCCCTCGTGCCTGCCAGGTGTGGGGAGTGGCAGGTGGGAAATCTTACTGTGAGAGTGTTCTGGGTGGGAGCAAAGTGCTAAAAAACAGTGATTTTTTTTTTTTCAGGCATAAAAGGAAGACCAACACAGACACAATTTAGGGAAATCAAAGAGGAATCAAATTATTTGACTGAGGCAATAAATTAGAAGTGCCAGAAGATACTTTGGAATTATTTTCCTCCCAAATCTCACTAGTCATCTGCCTATTGTGGTCATGTAGCCACAGGAATCTTGCAAAAAAACTGCTCTTTTCAGTCTGACTAAACAGAAAGTGGGATTCCTGGCGGGGATTTCGGGGATCCCTGGCTGGGGGGATTTCAGGGATTTTGGGGATGCCTGGCAGGGATTTCTGGGACTCCTGGCGGGAGATTTTGGGGATTCCTGGCGGGAGATTTTGGGGATTCCTGGCGGGAGATTTCGGGGATTCCTGCCTGGGAGCTGCTTTGCCCACTCTGGCTCCAGCCAGAGGTGCCTGTTGGTTACCCTGATCTCCTGGTTCAGTTTGGACACCGTGCGCTCCGTGGATTCCTTCAGCTTCAAGAGCTTGGATTGCTCATTCAGCTTCTTCTTGAGCTCACTGATCTGTGCCTCCAGCTCCTGGAGCCTCTTCCTGCGCCGCTCGCTCAGCCTGGAGAGAAACAACAACAAATCCTCTCCAGCCTCAGGGACACCTCATGGAAAATGTCACCTCTGTCACCTCTGCTGCTGCTGAAAGACCACAGGTTTCTCTGCAGCTCCTGGCACATTAAAGGGACACTTTTACACCAAAAAAAGAGCTTTTACAGGTCATGGAAGTGCAAGACATTGGATTTTCAGACACATTGACAACCCCCAGAGCTGCAGGCAGAGCCCTCTTACTTGGCCTGGTTGATGTCCTTCTTTGCCATTTGCAAAGCAAGGATCAGTTCCTCCTTTTCCTTCTGCAAGCTGCTGACCTCTAATTCCAGATCCTTGATATTGGTCTAGAAAGGACAAGAATAGAAAATCTCCAAATAAAAACCTTGGAAAGACACCTGAGGCAAAGCTTTAAGACTGAGAAACCTTGAAAACCCCATTCCTTCACAGCAGGCTGCTAAACCACCTCATCTAAGAGCAGTGTGAGGGTCACAGGGGCTGCCCAGCACACTCTGGAGCTTTGGTGGGCACAGAGTCACATCCTGACTGAATCATTTCAGAGAGGGGAGATCCCAGCACAGCAGGGAAAACTGCCCAAGGGAGCAGGGACCCAGCTTAAGGAACAGACCCAAATCAGAACAGGCTCCTGAGGACACATCTCCTCCCTTCCCTCCCCAGCAGGAATTGGGGAAAACAAACTGACCAAGGAGGATTTCAGCTTTACCTGGTATTGGGACTGAATGGGCCCCAGCTGGGTATCATTTTGAGACATTTTTTTGGCCAGGGCCTCTTTCAGAGTCAGGGCTTTGTTGAGCTCCAGCAGCTCCCTGGAGAGCTGGGCCTGGCGCAGGGCGTGCTGCGTGCTGAAGTCGTTGGAAGCTCTCTTGGATTCCTGGCCCACTTCTGCTTCCTGCAGGAGACACAGCCATGAGGAGAGGCCAACCCAGAGCTCCTGAGTTGCATGACCTCTGTTTCTACAGAGCTCTTCAAATTCATTTTTATGTAAAAAATCAGATATTCAGAAATGAGAACAGGTTCTGCACTGTGAACACATTGAGTTTAACACAGCACAGACAAGAGTGATGGTTTATCAAGCATTTGGGTTAGAAAATTAGCAGGAGGGAGTAGATAAAAGTGATGAGGAGATAAAAGCATGCCCCAGTGAGATGTGCACTGCTGAGCCCCTCACTTACACCTGGAGAACCCTGTTCAGAGTTTGGCAGATCTGCAGCAGCTTCTGTGATGGCAGCATTTTCACTCTGGTGGACAGAGAGAAGAAAATTTGGGTGAAAAGGGAAATATGAAATAAAAGGAAGGAAATAGTCTGTTGGCACATTATGGCAAAGCACAACATGATTCTACTCTGGCCAGAACCTCTCTGGAAAGAGGAGAACATCATCCTCCTCCTCAGGGAATGTGAGCAAACTCCTCCATGTCTACTTGGAAAAGCCCTTCCTTGAAATCTTCCTTGAACTCCTGGAGAGAACAGGAAGAGGAGGAGGAGAGAACAGAGGAATGTCCAGTGAGGGAGAACTGAAATTCCTCCATTAGACAAAAGACTGGAAGCTTCAATTCAACAAATTATGAAATTTAACAATTTCAGACCCCTGCAATTTACATTGTCCATAAAAATCACCAAGTTTGGAACACCCCATCCAGTTTAGGGACTGTAAATCCATGCCAAGCTTCAGTACCAAGTTTTTTCATGTAGACTCCTCCTTTCCCCTCCCCACCAGGAGGGGCACAAGTGGCCTTTCTGCAGCATTAAAGCACAACAGGACAGTTTTGAAGTGGATCTCAAGAGTCATTTGACACTTTCAATTCCTGGGCTCCATGAAGGAAGCTGTTGGGCTGGAATCCCAGATTCCTGAGTGAGCTGACACAACTCCCCCCTGCCTGGGTTCAGCCTTACCTGCAGCTCAGCCAGCACCTGCTGCAGGTTCCGGATCACCTCCACATTTTCCTTTAACTCCTCATCTTCCACAGTCTCCACCAGCTTCTGCAGATCCAGCTTGCACCTGGCAACACGGGAACAAGTGCATGGCAAGTCTGTGCCAGGGAAGAACAACTTTCCCCACTCAACCTCTGAATCAATTCTGGATGAACAAACCCCAGCTGACTGGATCCAGATTATCCCACTGAAAACACTCAATTCCCAAGGACATGATCCCAGGAGAAGGGTGTGGGGACACTTACACAGCGTGGTGCTGGAGCTGCTCTAGTTTTGCATTCATCTTCTCATTTTCTTGCTCTGTCTAGAGAAATCAGAATTAGATTGAATTGTAAAAGATAAGAAGCCAGAAATCAGCTGATTAATTTGCAGCAAAAGATTGGCAGTGTGAAAAATCAATGCACTGAGAGATCTTTCATGGTCAGGGCCAGCAGTTTGGATTTCATAGCATTTTTTTCAGGGACAGACACTGCAGGCAACAGGAAAAAAGCAGGGTAGGGAAGGGAGAGCACAAGTGTGCAAGTGCTATTTAAAATATAAAACCAACATATTTAAAGTATTAAAAAAACTGAATGACTCAGGTCTCCTTTTTCTAAAAGGAAACCAAAGGCCAACAGATTCTGGCAGGTTTTTGGTTCTGACTGCTTTGGAATCGACGTGAGAGAAACATTTAAGAGAGATTCTCAATATGTCAAAAATACAGGAGCTGCTGTTGATTCACTCCCAGCAATTTAGAGCTCTCCTGGGATATCTGAACTTACCAGGATGATCCTCTCCAGCATCTGTGCTGTTTGCCCAGCAGCCTCACTCAGCCCCTGGCTCAGCTTCTGGTTCTCTTCCTGCAGGGATTGGTTCTTCTCCATCAGGGATTGGAGGCTCTCTGAGGGGGCCAAACTGCAACAGCAAGGAGCAGCTGGGTGTGAGTTTGGGCTTTGGGACAGCACTAAAGTCACTAAATAATTTAAAATAAATAGCTCAGAATGGTTTGGGAGGAAAGGATCTTAAAGCTCATCCAGCCCCACCCCTGCCATGGGCAGGGACACTTTCCACAGACCAGGCTGCTCCAGGTTCTGTCCGAGCCTTGGACACTTCCAGAATGCAGCAAAAACCTCCAAACAGAGGTTGTGAACTCCATGTACTTGGTTTTGAAACATCCTCAGAACACAACACCTGCACAATGCAACTCTGTCCCAGATTTTGTGCTTTTAAGGGTAATGGAGGTATAACTGCCCCACATTTAGGGGTAGAGGGGTGAGGAGAACAGGGATGGGTCTCAGACACAGGAATTTATTCAGGAAGTGTTTCCTTGTTCCTCTTTTACTTCCTGCAACAGATTTTTGCAATCATGAGGTGTTCGCTACAAAACTAAATATCCCAGGGAATTCCAGTAAGGATGACAAAGAGGGGGAAAAAAAACGCAACCAATTTGTTCTCCCCTCACTCCACAGCACTGCCCAGAGCTAAGAGATCCAGAGACTTCTCTGGAGTGTGATAAATACACATCCAGAGGACATTAAATAACAAATCCTACTTGAGAGCCACGGGCAGGGTCCCTCCATGGGCCTGGAGCAGCAACACCTGGAGCTGCTGGACCTGCAAAGACAAATAATTATTGCTTGTAAATGGAGCAGCTCCATGGATCCTTGGTCTTCCTGACTCCCCTGCTGCATAATTCCCCTTTTACCACTGCCTGTGGAAAGGAGTGGTGTCCTTACAGTACTTCAAGTTATCTATTCTCAAATAAAAGGTTCTTCATTTCCCTCTGGGATCACCCCAAGGAAAACCTTTCCCTTCTCTTCCCACCCTGCTGGAGATGGCAGGAGGGCACCAAGCCATCTCTGCATTTCTGATTGTGCCTGGCAGTGATTCGTTGGGTGGAAGGGAAATTTAAATCACACCAGCACCTCCACTTTTCTCTGGCTGCAGGAAAATTCCAAGAAATACCCACACATCCCTGTCCCAGCCACCTCCAGAGGCAGAGCAATGCACGTTGGGGATGTTTTGCATTTTTTGTGAGGTTGTGCCTTCCTTTGGGGTTTGCTGAGGGGTTCCCCCAGTACCTGCTGCTTCAGCTGGTGCAGCTCAGCTGCCTGGGGGTCCACGTTGACAATGGGTTTGTTTTTGATCTTCCTGGCCCTGTCAGCATAGCGCAGAGTGTTCAGGGTCTCCTCCAGGTTGGAATCTGCTGGGCTCACGCAGGCGATCATCAGCGTGTGGCTGTTCCCTCCCAGGGAGTCTGGGAAGGAGGAGAAACAATGTCAGAGCTGTCACAGCAACAACGACAGTGAAATGGCTTCCTTCAAGGGCTCCAACCCCATGAACGTGTCCCCAAAATGCAGATTAAACAGCTGGATCTTGGTGCCACTCATTATTTCTCCTCTGCACACTCAGTTCTGTGTTAAAGTGGGTTTTTGAAGGCCAAAGTCAGGGTCTGAAACCAAAGGTTTCACCCCAGAAGCCCCAGTTATTGCCCTAATAAATAATTTTTTTATGCCATTTCTTGCCTGGCTCTTTCAGGTTTGCTCCTCCCTTCTCCCTTTCCCCCCTCCAATAACAAGACCTCCATGAATATCCAGAATTTTCTCCAATTTAAGGAATTATTGGCTAAGAACAGATCACAAAGCTGCATGGAACTTCATCCTTTGGTTTTAGACAAATTGGCTCTTAAAGCTACTGATCAGAAAAGAAAAGCCCATTCCAGGTTTTAATGAGGTACTTTCAGACATGGAAAATGCTGAACAGCTTTTGCAGCAAATTATGTAATTACCATAAAAATCCAAGTAATTTCATTACTAAAGCTGTGCCCAAATTAAAGAGTAACTTAAATAAAATGCATTGAAAGACAAATCCCAGCTATTGAAAAATAAAGACTAGATATTCAGCCTAAGAAAACAAATCCCAGGGAAGGCACAGACAGCTGGAGCTTCATTCTGCTGTGACATCACCCAGGGAGTTGCTATAATTAAGGTACAATAACACATCTCTGCTCCCAGACTTCTCCTCTTCCTTCTCCCCACCAAAAATATGCCCTGAATTTGTCTTGTTTCCTCCTGTCACATGAAGTGCAGGAGAGCAGGACTTGTTTTGAGCTCATCTCACTGCATTTGCAACCTAAAATAGGAGTCCAGGAAGGGCCTGGCTTCAGTGAGGAATTAAACAAACAAATCCCTTTGCAGCAGCAGCTCTGAGCTGGGGGGGTTTTCTCCTGCTTTGTTATTTAAAAAGCACCTCCAAGTTTAGGCTTTGTCATCATCTCCTCTCACCTTGCAGCAGCCTGGTCAGCTTGGAGTCTCTGTAGGGGACAAATCCCCCCTTTTTGTTCTCCTCTCCCAGAGCACTGATGACATTCCCCAGGCACAGGAGGCCTCTGTTGATGTTGATTCCTGCAGACAAAGCTCACAGTGAGCACAGCCACCTCGACAGCTCCAAACTCCTCATTTCCTGCCCTTATTAAAACTTTTACAAGGTTAAAAAAGCAGATTAAAAGGTTAAATAAAGAAGTGCTTTGCTCTTTTATTAATTCCTAAGTGAGAAGAAATCCAAACTCCACCAGCCCCAGCCCAGAGACCTTCTTTGAGTCTGTCTCCCTCAGCCTTGGTCTTCTTTTGTCTCTCAGAACCAGCAAGATCCACCAGGTGCAGCTTGCAGTGAAAACTGCAATTCCTAGGGCAGAAAGAAGCTGTTTTAATCTCCCAGGGGGAAAAGGAGCAGCCCAGAAGCTGAAAATTCAGAGACCCAAAACCTGAACTGCCTTGAGAAGCACAGCTTAGGACCAGGATGAGGAAATTTTGGGAGAGTCACTCTCATCAGCTGCCCAGTGACACTCACTTGTCATTTTTCTTCTTCTGATCAATGCAGATGGTGAAGATGGCATGGGATCTGGAGGACTGGGAATTCATGGCTGTGGATCCCACAGTTCTGGAGTTGTTCCCCTGCTCCAGGCAGGACACAGTCTCTTGGGCACAGGTGACATTTCTTTCTGTCAACCCCACGATCTGTAGCCAGGAAGGAAACGTTGTTTATCCTCTGCTTCCTCTTCCTCCCACCTGGGATCAGAAAAATCTCCCTCCACCTCAGACTGTGCCAGCCCATTCCCAAGGATCACCTCCAGCCAGGGGGCTGGGAAGGAAACTCCCAGGAAAAACTGGTTCTGAATTTCACTTCAGGAACATGGACTCACATCACCTGTTCCTAAACACCCCCCAAGTTCCTCTGCCTGCTCCAGAGCCAGCTGGGCTCTGGGATGGAGCCACAGCTCCTCAGGGCTCCAGGGACAAACCCATGGATATCCCAGGCCAAGCTGGGAGCTGAGAGCTGTGCCAGTCACAGGAAAGGGCAGATGGGGAGGGGATTTGTGTGAATAATGTACTGGAGAGGCATCTCCCAGGGACACAAACCAGAGAGGGGATGAGCAGGAGGCACTGGCTGTGCTCCTTGGCAAGCTGTGCTTTCCCTGAGCATCCAACCCCTCGTGCTGCTCCCAACACGTGGATGAGCCCCATCCCACAGCTTTGGGGATGACAGAAATCCCACATAGACCCCTTCCCCAGTCCCCAGCCCTGCAGACCTTGATGCCTTCCTTGGGATCCTCCCGGATGCTGATCGGGGAGCGCTCCCGGGAGGGGCACAGCAGGTCCAGGATGTCCTCGTTGTAGATCTGGAAGCAGCAGAGGAGCAGCTCAGAGTTACCAGCCAAAGAAAGGGGCAGTTATGAAATTAGAGCTAATCTAGCATCACACTTCACCTTTAGGGAAAGACACCCTGGACCAGAAAGGGCTGAAAAAACCTCCTGGAGTGTTAGGGGTTGATTGCATCAATATCTGTTACCTGAGGGAGGTGACCTCACATCTCCCTTTTTTCCTAACTCTATAAAAACCAAACTTTTACCTCCAAATAAGAGACTTTGAGGACGAAGTCCCAGTCCTGCCTTTGCTGTTTCTCCTCAAAGAGCAGCTTGATGACCCTGGGGATGACCCCCACGCTGGGCTCATACTCCTGGTTGGCAGTGTAGGTGCCTCCCATGGAATAGGTTTTCCCTGAGCCCGTCTGTCCGTAGGCCAAGACAGTGGCATTGTATCCTGAGGGAACAAAGGGCACCCGGATGAGGCACGTGGAGACTGAAAGCCGCATTTCTGGAAACCACCCTTGCAGAAAATCATCAGTTCACAGCAGCTTTAAGCATAGATCACAGTCAGGAACATTGAGGGGGCAATTAAAACTCCAGAAAGCACAGATAAAATGATTATTTCAGCTCTTTTTTGAGACTGGATGTTTTATGAGAGCTAAACAGAAACAGAGCACAAATTCTCTGCCATCCCAGCTCCACCGCAGCATCCTGGGACAGGATGTTTATCAATTCATTGTGTTACTCTGAAGGAGGGAGAGGGACTTTTTATAGTGGCTTGGAGTGACAGGACAAGGGGGAATGGCTTCCCCCTGCCAGAGGAACATTGGGAAGGAATCCTTTCCTGTGACGGTGGGCAGGCCCTGGCACAGGGGGCCCAGAGGAGTTGTGGCTGCTCCTGGATCCCTGCAAGTGCCCACGGCCAGTCTGGATGAGGCTTGGAGCNTGCGTCGGGCGCGGGGCGCGTCCCGGCCGCGGCGGAGCGGCAGCATGGAGGGCCGGGTGCCCTACGACGACTTCCCGGTGGTGTTCCTGCCGCCCTACGAGAGCCCGCCCGCCTGGGTGCCGCCGCACGAGGTCAGCCCGGGACGGGGGGAGCGGGGGCACGGNCTCTTCCGACCCAAATTCCTCCTGAAAACTGCCCCACACAGGCGGCTCAGAGAACATCCCCCTCGTCCTGCGCAGGAGAGCAGGCTCCGAACGGGCAGGAGCCGGCACAAACCTTTGAAGATGCCTCGGACCAGAGGCGACACCGCTGTGTTGAAAACCTCCTCCTGCTCCACGGACGGGTCGAACACGTAGTCGTAGGTGAAGGCTTTGTCATTGCCCACCACGACCTGCGGACGAGAGGCACGGGGCAGGGGTGGTGAGCGCGCCCGGGCTGCGGGACCCCCGGGCGCCCCCGAGGCTCACCTGCGGCTCCCCGGGCACGAAGGACAGGCACGTCCGGCAGCCCTCGCTGGTCTCCTTGGGCACCAGCGGCCGGCAGCGCAGCGCCACGCGCACCGGGATGCCCTTCTCGTCCTCCCGCACCATCGCCAGCCTGCGGGACACGAGCGCCGTGAGGCGGGCCGGGACCGAGCGGGGCCCCCGCGGCCCTGCCCGGGGTGGAGGTGGAGCGGAGGAAAGCGGCCTCGGTGGGGCTCTGGGATGGAGGGGGTGCAGCGGCCCTGCGGGGCTCGGGAATGGAGCGGAAGCCCCGGGCCGGGAGCGGGGCTGGAGCGGGGGCGGAGCGGGCCCGGCCTGGCCCTGCCCGGTGTCGCGGGGCGGCCGCGGGACTGACCTGGAACCGCCGCCGCCCGTTCCGATGGCAGCGCCGCAACGGCCGCCGTTCAAACCGGGCCGCGCGCCGCCACGGCCAATCACCGAGAGGAACGTCCGGCGGGACGGCGCCGCAGCCAATCTTGGGGCCGGACGTCAACGAGAGGCGGGGCTACGGCCAATCGCAGAGCGGTGCGTCATGCGGGGCGGGGTCAACCGAGGGCGGGGATGAGACAGCGCGAGGGGCGGGGTGAAAGGTGGGACGAACCAATCGCGTGCGGGTGCGTCGGGCGNGGCTGAGCCGCCGCGCGTCCCCCGCAGCGCGTGTATCACCCCGACTACAACAACGAGCTCACGCAGTTCCTGCCCCGCACCATCGTCCTCAAGAAGCCGCCCGGAGCGCAGGTGAGGCGGGCGGCGCCGGCCCGGCGCTGCCTGGGCGCGGTGTCGCGTTCCCGGACGCGGTTCCAGAGCGTTTCCTGGCACAAAAGGCGCTGGGATTGCGATATTCCCGACTGGCAGCGTCCTGGCACAGGGAACTGCTGTGCCAGGCGTGGGGCGGGCAGGGTGGCAGATGCCAGGGCGGTGGGCAAGGGGAGGGATTGTTCCCCATGTGGTAACTGAGGATGTGGAGCTGCTGGAGGATGGAGTGGGGGCCCCTCAGGCGTTCCCGGTGGCAGGAATGAGGAGAGAGGGCCTGGAGCTGCTGCCTCGCTGGGCACCGCAGCACCCACGCCTTGGATCCGTCGGGAGACAGAGCAGGGAGGAGGCTCCTGGGGAACAGGAAGGGCCCTGGACAGGGAGAAGAGTCCTGGGGAATGGAAAGAGAACTGGGCCAAGGGTGACTGCATTTCCCTGCTGCTCTGTCCCACAGCTGGGCTTCAACATCCGGGGAGGAAAAGCCTCGCAGTTGGGAATCTTCATCTCCAAGGTGTGTCCGTCCTTGTGCCGTTCCTGCCGGATCCTGCCTGGGCTGCTGGGAGCGGCTGAGCCCGCCGGGCGTGCAGGGAGCCCCTGAGCTCGGGGCTCAGAACAGCCTGCACCACTCCCTGGTCTCTTCCCAGCCCCTGGAATTGCTCCCCGGGGCAGTGTGGGAGGGGAGCTGTGGAAGATCCCGCACTGCCATCCCTGCTCTCCCTTCCCAGGTGATTCCCGACTCGGATGCTCACAGGGCCGGGCTGCAGGAGGGGGACCAGGTGCTCTCAGTGAACGACGTGGATTTCCAGGACATTGAGCACAGCAAGGTGAGCACTGGTGTGGGGGATCCACCTCCTTGCAGCCTCTCAGCCCCGCACAGAAGCCATGGAATGCTCTGTCCTTGTTTTCCAGGCCGTGGAGATCCTGAAGACGGCGCGGGAGATCACGATGCGCGTGCGGTACTTCCCCTACAGTGAGTGCCCACTCCTGGGATGCTCCTTGGGGAGCAAACTGCCATAAATCCCTGCCCATTCCAGCCGAGTTTAGCAGCTCCAATCACTGACTGTTGGGTTTGGGATCAGGCACCACATCAGGATAACAAGGCCTGGCTTCATCTGCCCACGTAGGAAAACTCAGAGAGCAGGAAGGTGGGATGGTTAGGAATGGAAAAGTTAATTTAAAGCTCATGAATTTAAGCTAATTATCCTTGAATAACATAGGAACAAGTGCCAGTCCTGGATATCCTTGCCTAAGGATTGTGAGTGAAGGAAGGACTGGGTTAACTCCCAGTTTCTGCTTCTGTACCCATAAAGTTCAAGACTTAAGGGATTAAAAAAGGGAAAAGTCAAGCCAAACAAGGATTCTTCATAGCATGGAAAGTGGGCATTAAGAAGACCAAAAAAAGAAGTAGTGCAAGAGGGGGTTTTGAACAAATCCAAACAAAGCATTTTGTTTTAAATGCCCTAAAATCACTTGAAATGACTGGTGGGGGAGCACTTTTGAAGCCAGAGGGTCTCAAACGCTGCCTCCACTTGGGAATATGTGTTTTCCTGAACATTTTGGGTAATTCCCCCTGGCCATCCTCTCCTTGTCCCTCCCTCCCAGACTACCAGCGGCAGAAGGAACGGACAGTTCACTAACGGGAGCTGCATGCTGCCAAAACCTCTCTACTCCTCTTTCCCAGCATCTGAGATGACTCCTCACGTTTCAGCTTTCACTGGAGGCACCACTGTCCTGCAGAGGATCAGCTCTTTCCCACATGGGGAGATGCCAGGGGGCTCATTTGGCTGGAAGATGGGTGGGGATTGAGGCTGTGCTCCTGGGAATGGGATGTTGGGAATGTTGGGAAAAGCTGGTGTGAAGTGGTTCCTGGGGGGCAGCTGCTCAGGCAGGATCCAGATTGTAGCAAGACTTAAATTAAGTGAGTTCTGGGCTGGTTATGGATTCTGGATCCCTGGTTGTTGAGCATTCCTGAGCAGAGCACAGGCATTGTCCTCCAGGAAATTCACCTGTTCCACTCTCTTGTGCCATGGAATTCTTTCCTTCTCCTCTGTCCCACCTCTGCTCTGCATTGCTGGGTTTGCTGGGAACTCCAGGAGTAAAATCCAGCCCCAGTCCACGCACAGCTCTGGCTGTTTGTGCCTCTTTGCTGATAAAACCCCCACAATATAGGACTGGGATGTTTGGGAATGTTAATTACCAAGGAAATTATCAGCAGATCCAGGGGCAAAGGCCCGGGGATCACATTGCAATGGCTCCAGGACAGCCCTGGCTCTGACCTTCTCTTCCTTGTGGTGTTTTCCACTTTTTCTGTAAAAACAATCAATAAATCAAATACAGCAGCCTGAATTCAGCTTCTTCCCACTCAGGAAGTCTGTGGAGGTTGGGATGTACCCACCATGAGCACCATTCCAAGGAAATGCTGGGACAAGGCTCAGCTCCAGTCAGCCTTGCAGCCTGCAGGAGAAAATTTGGGATCTGCAGCTGTTTCAGGGGCTCTTTCCACTGGCTCTGCTGGAAACCAGCCCCTGATTAACCTGGAGTGTGTTCCAGCACTGCCGGGAAGGAGCAAGGCAGGATTTTGGCTGTGGTGGCACCAGCACAGCTCCAGGAGCAGGGCAGGACACTGAGCCAGCCTGGGAACGAGGGAAACACACTGGAAAAGAGATTTTCACTCAGAATTAAGAATTAGCTTTTCCGCTAGGGGAATGAACATCCTGGAAGCCCCTGCAACACTCTGGGAAAGGGAGGGAGATCTCTTGGATCACCTCTCTGGTCTTAGACTGATTTCCCAGAATCTCCATGTTCCATAGGAGCTCTGTCCACAGAGAGATGATACAATCTCTCTGTGGAGCTGCAGGTACAATTTCAAGGTTGGATTTGTCCCTCCTGCTTCAGAGCACTCCCTGGCAGGAGCTGCAGGAAGGTCTCCCCTGCCCCGGGCAGCTCCTCCCAGGGAATGACTCAGGTGTTTTCCTGCTGACCTGGCTGACAGGAAAGGGTGGATTCTTTCCCAAGGCACGTTCATGTTCTGGGGATGTTAATTAGCAAAGCATTAATGCCACCAGAGTGGCATCCTATCCAGAACTCGAGCAGTTACTGATTCCTGGTGGGAAAACAACAGCTCCAGAAACACTGGATTATTTAGTGACTGACAAAGCCGAGCTGAGACACACAAATTTATAAAATCATGGAATGGTTTTGGTGGGAAGCATCATCCAGTCCCACTCCCTGCCATGGGCACGGACACCTCCCACTCTCCCAGGTTGCTCCAAGCCCTGTCCAGCCTGGCCTTGGACACCTGCAGGGATGAAGGGAGCCCTGCCAGGGGTTCAGGCTGCAGGGAAGCAGCCCTGGCAGAGGTCCTGCAGGTCCTTCTGGAGCAGCAGGATCAGTCCCAGGTATGTTGCAGGGCAGGGCTCACCTGAGGGCTCCATTCAGAGTCACGTTTGCATCCACAGGGTCCTGCTGTTATCCCAAAATTGGGATCCTTCTTCCCAAGCTTGGGTAACCTCCCCCAGGGCTGAGATCATTGAAGCATGTCCAGCCCTAACCCTGAACAAGGCAATTCCACCCACAGGCCACTTGTCCTTCCAACACCTGGACATCACTTGCAGCTCATTGGCTGCTCAACTTCTTGCATTAAATCTCATTTTTTACTGATTAGGCTTGAAAGTAACAAAGATCAATCATCAAAGAAGAGACTTCCTGAGAATATTGTTACATATTCCACATTTTGCAACGTCAGCAAAGTCCTTCCCCTCCTCCTCCATTTTTTCTCCCTCCTCTGTCCTTCCTTCTCCATTCCTCCACCTCTGTCCCTCCTCCTCTTGTCCTTCTTCCTCATTCATCCATCCTCCTCTATCCCTCCTCCATCCTTCCTTTTCCTCCATTCTTTCTCCTCCTCTGTTCCTCCTCCATCCCAACTCAGGACAGGACTGTCCCACCTCGGAGCAAAGCCCGGGTACCCGCAGCGCGGTGTGACAGCAGGAGAGCAGCCGGTGTTGGTGAAATAACTTTATTTATTTAGTGATACACTGTGGCTGTGTCACACAGTCCTTACTCAGAGTTACAGTCACACTTACTCGCTACAGCTACAAGACAGCGGGGCCGGACACACGGCAGGAACACATCCAGAAAAACAGTGGGAAGGGAACTATTGGATTCCACTAATTACCCCCCGCCCCTAATTGGGGTCGCCCCCCTCCCGCCCCGGTCCGTGACTCCAACAACACGAAGGGACAGCAGAGCTGCCAGTGAGGAGGGACAGCAACACCTGTTCTACAGACACGGACACCGACACCAGCAACTCCCACAATGGGCTATGTACAGGGAATGGGATCAGCTTCCCGAGGGGGGGACGGGGACTCACATCCCGGCTTCTCCTGCCCGGGGGAGGGGACTCTGGGGACCTCAGCGAGCTGCTGCCAGGCCAGGGCTGCCACATCCCAGCCCAGGGCTGTCCCCTCCCCTCCTCAGGTGCACACACAGGGTGTCAGGGACTGAGGGACACCCTGCCTAGGGAGGGGAGGGATGTCACTGACCCCCACACTGTGGTCACTGTCCTACCACAGCATGCTCGTGTCACGTAGGCCAGGTGGGGAAAGGACAGTGGAATTCTCCTCTCTGCCAACTGACAAACCAACTTTTTGTGAACCCAAACCCCCAGGACATCTCTGAAATGCTCTATGAATTAATTCAAAACCAGGGGCTGGGGGGAAGGAGGCAGTTCCCAACCTCCAAGGTTGGGGAGTGACACCAGAATTCCCTTCAGCAGCGTCCAATTCTCCACCCACTGTGACAGGAATTCCCTGCCACTGCTCCCCTCAGCTTTGGCAAAGGTTAAAACTCCCCCGGGAGTGAAATGGCTGCTGGTCCCACCCCAGAGCTCTGCTCCAAGGGCAGAGGCAATGGGAATGAGTCCATCAAGCAGCAACCTGGGAATGAGAGTGGAATGTTGCCCTTCCCTCTGCTGTGGCTCTCCTGCTCCGCATAAAGCAGCTCCCGTGATGAGGAACAGGAGAATGGAGAGCAGGAAGGAGCCTGAGGAGCATCCATGATTCCCAGGGCAGGCATTGCCCCTGCAGTGATAGATTCCAGGTCACTGCTTGCTTCCAGAATCCCTGAGGATCTCTCCCCACCCAGCCTGGGGCTGCAAAGCCTCTGTTCCCTTGTCCTCCCCACGTCTGCAGCCAACACTCACCAACATCCTCTGGATGGGAAGAGATTCCAGCCAAGGGGAGCAGCTCTGGGATGTCCCTGCCACACAAACGGGAGCAACAAGGCCAAAGCTCTCAGAGTCTGGGGCTTTCCAGGGCCTGTGTGACTCGAGGGGCAAAACTGGGAAGTTGTGAGCGAGAGTTAGCCAGGATCATCCACGGAAAGGAGAAACCAGGGAGCTCATGGGGTGTGTGCCCTGCGGGAAGCAAAGCCTGGGAACCTGCAGAGTCCAAAAAGGCAAGTCCAAGTGACTGGTTTAAGTTTAAGGAGCAGCCTTTTACCAGAAGAAGTGGGGATGCAGGACAGAGGGCTGGAGAAGGCAGGGGGAGGATGCAAGGCAGGAGGGAAGGCAGAAAACCCACCCCCCAAAGCTTCGTTTTTGTCTTCCCTAACTCGGCAGCTTTTCCATGGCATTCACAAGATACATCTGAGCAGGGAGGCTCCAGGTGGGAACAGGGGGAGAAAGGGAGGAAGAGAGAGAGAGAGAGAGAGAGAGAAGGAGAGAGTGTGAAGGGCACCGCGGTGCCAAAGTGCAACAACATAAAAAAATAAACCCAAAAGACAGGACACTCATTCTGCACTCAGGGCTCAAACCATGCAGTGAGAGGGGCGGCCGGGGCTGCTCCCCACCAGCACACAGGGATTCGCTCGCTTGGGGATGGTTTCCAGCCCCAGAGGGGTGGCAATGAGCGGGATGTCCTCCGGGGGCCCGGCCGGGCGGGGCGCTGCTGGCCGGGGCTGTTAGCAGGAGCACCCGCTCTCCGTGACTGGCTGCTCAGGGGGCTTCTCTAGTTTGATGTCAATCACTGCAGGGACAGTCAAGGAATCGCCCAGAGCAGGGGCTGCAAGGGTTGGTTGGTGTGTCTCCACGGCCTGCCTGCACAGGGTGACTGCAAAGGCAGGCACGTGGTGAGACCTTTGGGAGGATGGACAGAAAGAGTTACAAACTCTGGGGTTTTAAAGCTGGGGAAATTCCAGCTTCAATTCGAGTAGCGTAGCAACACTTGTGCTGGCCATTAATTGTGTACATTTATATCTGGCCCACAAGCAAGGTCATACAATCCCAGGGTGGCTTGGGTTGGAGGGGACCTTAAAGATCACTCAGTGCCACCCCTGCCACAGGCAGGGACAGCTTCCACTAGCCCAGGGTGCTCCAAGCCCTGTCCAAGCTGACCTTGGACACTTCCAGGGATCCAGGGGCAGTCACAGCTTCTCTGGGCACCCTGTGCCAGGGCCTCCCCACCCTCATAGGGAAGGATTCTTTCCCAATATCCCACCTAACCCTGCCCTCTGGCAGTGGGAAGCCATTCCCTCCTTGTCCTGTCACTCCAAATATTCCCTTTCCATTTTTCTTTTTGGCTGCTTCAGGTCCTGAAGGCCTGAATTAGGTCACCCCAAAGCTTCTCTTCTCCAGCCTGAACAATCCCAATTGTCCCAACCTTTCCTCACGGCAGAGCTGCTCCATCCCTCTGCTCACACCCCAACAGCTCTGTGTCCTGTTCCAGCCACATCCCTGCAAAACCCCAGCAAGGCCTGTCCCCACAATGTGCCAAAGAAAGTCAGAAAGCCCAATTGAACACCAGCTAACTGCCCAGTTCCATGGGAAAACAAGGATACTGTCTTCTTTGCTCTTCTCTGGTGTGCTGTCCATCCCAGGTAAGGCAGCAGCCACACGGCGGAAAAGCTGGAAAGCAGCAAGAGAGAAGCTCAAGGCTTGTCAGAAAAAAGTTCCTGCTAAAAACATTGTTTTACAGCAGGACTCTGAGTCTGAGTTGTACAAACTCCTTAAGTGGGTACTTTAGCAGGCAGAGCAGTGATCAAAAATGCCATGAGAATTGTATGTAGGCTATTTAACAGGTTTTAGAGAACTTATATTAAAGAACTTATTTAATGCCTACAAAAAAACAGTTTTATTTTACCTGTTCCTGCTTGAAGAGAACATGGAATTAATTAGTAACATTCTTCCAGGGATTCATGGAACTCCCTCCTGCACTCAATAAACATCATTTACCCTGTCCAGCCTCTGCTTGTGCACATTTGGGGATTTGTGATCACTCAGCTGGCACTGAATATCCCTCTGTGGAACAACAGAGCTTTTAGAGCCCAGCCCTTCAGATCAGTGCTGCTGCCAAAGAGCCATTCCCCAGCAGAACTGCTGGTTCCAGGGAGCTGCACTTACACTGGGAGGGATGTGCTGGAGCTGGGAAGGGCTATGACATCCCCAGAAAACCTGGCAGATGGGTTTGCATCACTCCTCAGTCAATGTCTGGAGCTCGCCCTGCTGCCCTCGCACAGCACAGACACTGCCAGGCTGCTGAACTCTGCTGCACCAAACACCAGAGCAATCCCTGCTGCTGCTCATTTCCCCCCTCAGCCACCCCTCAAAGGGTGCTCCTTGCAAAACCAAGGTCCTGTGAGGTGCTGGGGTTTGCAGCCTTCAAATCCCAGCTCTCCTCACTCGCTGGGCCAAGAAGGCAACACGAGTCAAAATTAACCACCAGAGTGGGTTCAACCCAGAAGAGCCACAAAAACCAAGCCCAAAGCCTCCCAACCCCACTGTGAGACTGTACCAAGCTGCTGGTGTGCAGCAAACCCCTGAGGATGTTTCCCAATTTCCTCCAGAGCTCACAGCTCCTTATTCCAAGCTCTGTCATATCCAGAATAATCTCTGAACCAGCGGAGAGGGGAATCATGAGCAGGAGGCAAAGGGCACAAGCAGAAATCTGAGAAATTCTGCTTAAAATGAAAATTTAAAGGTTATTTTGCTGTTTGGTTGATCAAACACTGGCACCTGAACAGTCTCTATCCTTTGAGATATTCCAAACTCAGCTGGAGTCAGCTCTGGGCAGCCTGCTCTGAGCAGGAGTGTTGGAAGGCCTGATTTCCAGAGATCCCTTCCAACCTCAATTCCCCTAAAATATTTCAAGATTCTCTAGCTGGCAAACAGAAGGAAGAACTTCTATTCCAGTGCATCAGCAGAAACAATTCTCCCCACTGATGTCAGCAGTGATTTCAGCAAACAGTGCATTGACTGTGAACCAAAGCAAACCAAATTCCAGCTGACTGGCTGTACAAAACAATGATTTTTCCCCTTTCCCATCCCTCAGCACATTCTGGAGTGAGTTCTCTTTTGTTTCAAGGTTTAGCTTTGGCAGGGAATCACTGACTCAACAGCAAAGGAACTTGCACTACATAAATCAAGAAATATCTCAGGGGCTGGCATTAAACACAAGGAAATTCCTGCAGGATCACAAATCCACCCTGGAGCAGATCCTGACTGGGAACACAGCCTGGATGTACCTGTTTCACATTGTAGCCAGTCTTTGCACTGGTCTCGATGAACATCACATTCAGCTCTTTGGCTCTCTGCTCCCCTTCCTCTGTGGTGATTTGCCTGCACAAGGTGGGAGAGAGACACAAGAACAGAAGGAAGAGTTAGAGATGGCTGGGAGGGAGTTGCAGCTCCCCCTTCTAGAGGGTACAGCCCATCTCAGGTGGCTTCAGCACCCCCAGGTTTTCCAGCTGGGAGTGAAAGCACCTCAGGGAAGCTCCCCTGGCATTGAGGCAGATGAGCAGCACAGGATGAAGCTTGTGCAGAACATCTGAGCTTCATCCACAGCATTCCAGGGAAGGAAAAAATCCCCACATTGAGACAGGAGTTTCCCAAATCTAAGAGGGAATGTTGTGAGGTGACACAAAGACTCCAGAAAGGCTCCAGCAGCAGGGACAGGGCAGCAGCTTGAGGACAAGCACCTGGAATTGTCCCTCTGAGCACCACCCTGTGTCCCATTAAGTCCTGCTTTGGCACTGCTTTCAACACACAGCACATTCAGCTCCTGGGCTCTTCCCTCAGCCTCCTCTACAGAAACCTGTCTGCAGTAATGAGAACAAATCACAGAGCAGAAAAACCAAACCAAAGCAAAAGAGTCCAGAAATGAGAGAAAGAAAACTGCAGGGAGAAAAAAAAAAACAAAAACCCAACAAAACCAGCCACCAACTGAAGCAACATTGAGTGGAATGAAAAACTTACCAAGCTGCACTGAACAGGAACAGGGCTATTTTTAGTGCTGCTTTTTGGCCTCAGAATTTGCCTCATCCCTGGTTTTTATCAGAGGATGAATGGCTTCCCTGTATTCTGCCTCAAAAAAAAAAAGTCACCTCTGTGACACCAAAGGTGGCTTTGTTCAGCCTTTCCAGGCCCAGAATTTCAGCCTCACACAACCCCAAGCTCCTTTGAAAAGAAAGGCAAGGCAGCTCCTGTTACTGACACCTGGATATTCCCTTCCTCAACATTCCAAATTCCAGCCCACACCAGGACCCTGGCACATTCAGCTCCCAAAATAAGAATTCCCAGTGCTGCATGAACTTCAGCTTCAAACAATTTTCTGGTATTTTTAATTCTTCCAGCAGTGCCAGACCAGCTGTTGTGCAGCATCAGGAAATACTCCAAGGCTGAAATGATCCCATTGGCCTTTCTAGTTTCACATTAAACTGGATTTTGAGAGGAATTAGAAATGCCAGGTTATTCAGCCAGGGAGCTGCAGCTATTCCCAGCTCCCAGGAGGGCTCAGTGGTCAAAATCCAGAGCTGGCTCAGGGACAACATCTTGGATTTTGCTTTTGTGAACGATTTCAGGGACAGACCATGAGTTCATCACACATGGAATTCTTAAGCAAAATGAACTGTACATGTTTTTATTGTATTCCTGAAGCTCTGAGCACCAAGTTTTAGGACTATTTCCAAAGTGCAAGGCACGGGACACCTCAAAATGCTTCCCAGTGAAGTGGGAAAAGCCAAATGGAATTATCTCTGGTTTTCCTGCTGGGCATGAAAACTGAAAAACTGCAGGGCAAACAGCCAGGGATGTTGGGACACAAAACCACCAGAATCAGAGGAGAAAATCCACATCACAACACATCCTGAAGGAATGTGTAACTGCAAGAGGGAGTAAAGCAGGGGTTAGAATTAAAAACGTGGGAATGTCCCACCATAGAACTCAGATCACTCTGCTCATCATCCCAAGAAACAGAGTAAACTGATATTCAAATAAAAGCCAAGATTTTGCTGAGAAAACACCAATTTTATCTATAAATTGTTCTCCTTCAATCAGGAAAATCTTGTTAACAGCCAAAGGACAAGGATTTGATATTTTAAGGCTTTATTTCCCTGTGAGATCCAGGTGTTTCCCAGTTCTACCTTCCTGAGGTGATTCTCTGTGCATCAGATCAAAATCCCCCTGTGGTTTCAAGCCCTCACACATCCCCTGACACTCAAAAGCCCACATTTTTGGGATGTGTGAGGATGTTTCAGTTGGAAGGGTTTGAACTGCCTGGTTCACTCCACCTTCCCTTTGCCAACTGCTTCTGGCACCACCCATTAAAATAAAAACCTTCCCTTACCCACAGTGCTCCTGATACCTTCCCAAGGAACAAAAATCTCTGAAATATTCAACAAAATTATTGTTAAATCAACAATCCAGAGAAGGATTTGAAACAGAAACACAAGGTAAAGCCTGTGCTCTTCTAAAAACCCATTACATTGGTTATTTTGGTTCATGTGTTGTAAAATTAAGAGTTTTAAAGCAAAATGCTTTATGGCACCTCCCAACACATTAATCTGTGTCATTTTAGGAGTCTAAATTCTTGGGTCTCTCTTTGGGGGAAGTCTGGGTTTTGCTGATCTAGCTTCCTTCCACACTTCCACAAGCTCAGTGTGTGTTATGTATGACGTGAAATTTATACTCAGAGAAATTCCTACTTTTAGATCAATCCGACAAAAGTCTGTGCTGCTTCTTAACGAGGAGAAACTGTGCCATGAACTTCCAGCTGCACGTGCTGGGAGAGTGAGGAAAATTAGTAGAAAACAGTGAAAATCAGGTGATTTCCTTGCTTTTACAGGCAGCTTTTAGCCTTTACCTCAGTGTGAAAAGGAAAATCAGGTTAAATACCCTACTGAGTTTATGGTGCAGAGACACTTAAGCAATTTTTTTAGGTGGGTTTGTTTTAAGCTATTTGTTGGACAGCAAAGGGAAAAACTTTTGCTGAAACCAAAAGTGGGAATTCCCTGACAAGCAAACGATGCTGTGTTTCAAACTAAGCCTAGTTTTAAGCCCAGACTGGCCCCAGTCCCTGGTGGCTCTGGGCAGGGCAGCAGGGCCCAGTTTCCCCCGTTACCTCTTGTCTGCCAGGTCGGTTTTGTTCCCCACCAACATGATGATGACATCGCTGCCTCGCTCTGTCCTGACGTCATCGATCCACTTGGAGGTTTGCTGGAAAGAATTCAAGTCTGCAGGGCAGAATGAAATAGCAAAGCTGAGGGTAAATCCCCTTCATGACAGGGAAAATGCTTCACTTGTGCTCAGGTGCTTCTCCAAACCTCCCCACCCCACATCAATTATCGCCCGCCCAGACGGAAAGACAAGGAAGGGGTGAACACATTTCTGATTTTAATGATGTTTTAGCAGAACTTGTGGTTGTAACTTCTCAGTTCTGCTCATGTGGGGTGTTTCCACCAGGGACACGGCAGAGCACCACTGCCCTGTTGTATTGGTTCTGGTTCAGAGCCCAAATTTAGGAAGAAACCCCAGGAGGGTTTACTTTGGGAGAAGCTGATCCAAAATGGCCCCTCCCAGTCACTGGTTCGGGAAAAAACAATTCCTTAGGAGAATGAGCGGAAAAAACCTATTTATTTAACCAACCCAGCATAAGACACAGATTAACAGCATAAAAAAACCCCAGGATTCTCATTGATCTGATGCTAAACTCAGGAAAATATTCCTCCTGCGTGCCGTGGCTGGGATCAGCAGGATTCTCTGGCAGCTCCCCCGGGGAGGGGCAGCCATCCTGGCTCCTGTTGGTTCTTCTGGGCCTGATTCGGAGTGATTTAAACAGTTCCACATGGGAAAGAACAAAACTTTGGGGTCCTAGTGACCCCTAACTCTCTAAACTAACTCTTTAAAACTGAAGAAGCAAAAATAAAAAAAAGGAAAAAAAAAACAAACAGGAAGAAGCAGTCTCTCTGCTGTGCTCCTGACACCAAAGAATGCAAAACAAAAAACGCGGCTGCCTGCTCGTTCCGGACAGGTCCTAAAGGGTACATAACAGCATCCCAAACACAAACAGGGACAGAAAAAAACACGACGATTTGGGGATAAAAAGCAAAAAACATCAAATAGTCACCCCAGGACACCTGTGCTGCCCCCAGGCCCCACTCACTTGTGATGTCGTAGACCACGACGGCGATGGTGGAGTCGCGGATGTAGCTGGGGATGAGGCTGCGGAACCGCTCCTGCCCCGCCGTGTCCCAGAGCTGCAGCCGCACCTGCTGGGGCCAGCCCGGCCCACCAGGAGAGGAGAGAGAGCAGGAAAACCCTTTAGGGAAAAGGCACGTCCGCACCCAACTGCAGCAGCTGAGGTGACCTGGTCATCTCACCCCAGAACAACCCCAGCAGAGCCGTTTTCTGGATCTGTTTGTAAAGTGCTTTAATTCCCTCCTTTGCTTGCCCAGCAATCCTGCTATTCCCAAACATCTCCAGGATTTGGCTCCCACCTCATTACTGGGGGTAGCCAACAGTACAGCACTGATCTCCCAGGATTATGGATGGGATCTCCACAGGACTCACAGCCTGGAGCATCTCTGATCAAAGCTTTTGGGGCAATTCCCACAGGACAGACAGCAGGCAGGAAAACAGCATCCAATCTCCAGCATGGAGCATCCATGTGATGGCAGTGGGGATTTTCATGAGATATTGGAGCAATGATAACTTAAACTCCAGCAGAAACGAAAGCAAGTGTTACACACTGCAAGGTTCAGGTGGTGCAAAGGGCATTGGGTTCGCCCTTCCAGAACAGCACAGGAATCACAAAAATGCTGGGCCAGGGAGAGCTTGACCCCAAACATAAACTATTATTATTATATATTGCTATATATTATTATATATCATTGTATATGACAGCTCCAAGCTCTGGGACCTGTCTGGCTGAACCAGCACTGCTCAAAAACTCCCCAAACACCCCAAAGAAAAAGCTTCCCACACTGGGAGTGCCTCCTTCTCCATCACCCCACAGTGCATGAAAACAGGACTGCTCCTCATTCTCTAAAGTTGTATGGAGGCACCCACTGGTTCCCAGTTTACAGCCAGGAATAATCCCAGCAGGGAGGCAGAGCACTGGTTAATGAGGCAGCTCATCAAGGAAAAAGCAGATTCTTCAGGACCAATCATCGCTTATTTAGAAGAGGAAGAGAAGCTGATAGAGCACGGGGCTGCAGTCAGATTCAAAACAGCATCTTATCTGCATCAGGGAATGTCGAGCTGATGCCCTGGGGCTTAGGGAAGATTAGGGTTTATAGCTAAAACAATTAGCTCCTGCTTCATTTTGACGGCAGACTTGATTACAGGAGAAGTCTCTAGCCCAAGAAACTCAAGGTGACTAAGTGGGAGCACCTGGGCAGTGTCACAGCAGAGCTGGAAGATCACACTGATCCCAACAGCTCCTGGACTTCCCAAGCTTCCACACTCTCCCTGGACAGTGCTGTTACACTGGAATATTCAGCATGAGCATTCACTCAGATGGTGACTGAACCACCTCAAACCTTCAGACTCACAAGCAAAAGGCAACTGGAGGAAGCACCCCAGAGCTGGCCCAGGTAATTTGTTTAATCTGTTAAATGTATTAAATTAGTTTAATTTGTAATTTGTGCAGGGTAAAGTTATCTGAGGGAAGGTGTCCCGTGAGCAGGTACCACACAGACACCCCTGAAGTGACCCAGGTTTGCTGCATTTCCACAAGTCCAGGTTTGTGTGCACCCATTTTTGAAGGGAAAATACAAATAACCACTGTGGGATGCCAGGAATGAGCACAGCCTCCCTTAGGAACAGCCTCCAGGAGGGGCCTGAGCTGAGCATGGACTCCCCTCAAGGATCTCTCCACCTGCATTTTGGGATGTCCAGCACATCAACAATAACTAAACAATTTCACTGCACCCCAGAAGTACCTGAGCACGTCCCTCCTGCAGTACAAGAGAACTTTAAACCTCTCAGTCACTAAGAACAGTGAAAAAATGAAATCATCTGCAAAGATCAGCCTGTTACTGAAGAATTATGAGATCAGCTGTCACTTAATTTCTTCTGACATGGCTGGGAGCTGTTAAGAACAGTCTGGACTGGCAAAATGTTTCCAGCTGCCTGGATAAACAGCATCCTGTACCTGTAGAGTGGGGAACATGATGCCAAGCTGTGCATCCTGCCCCCCTGCCTCAGCCAGGAGTCCCCAGCACAGGCCACCACCTGCACATCTGTGTGCTCCCCAAACAGGCCAGTTTGACACCATTTGCACCAAACTAGCAACTCCCCAGAACTTCTCTGGGGAAATACCAGGAAATTATTTCCCCTGAACAGTGAGGATAAATCACAGCCTATAATTTGTTAAGCACTTCAGCCTAGCAGAGCAAAACAAATGCCTAGTCCTCACTCTAAACTTGTTTGTAACAGAATAAAGCTGGGCCAGAGCTCTTCCACCTGTGCTGTTTTCTTTACTGAAATGTATATAAATCCTGATATTGCAGATTAACAAAACCCCCACCAGATCAAATGCAATCAACAACAAGGAGTTACAATGAAATAATCCTCTTCATAACTTCCTATCTTGTATTAAAACATTCATGTCAAGAGTTACAGAGAATTTTCCCCTAAGCTTGTTTGCTCTTTAGAAATCGTGGTTGTTGCATCTCTCCTCTTTCAAAAGCTCTCTTGTGAGTCTCCAGGTCTCTTTTCCAAGAAAATGGGAATCTTGAGTCCTCCTAAGTCATCCCACAGCTTCTGAATAAAAGGGTCTTGTTTTGTTTTACCTACTCTGACAACCTTCCTTTGCTTTGGCACCTGAAGCTGTTACTTGTATAACCACTCTCCTTACCCAGAAATGAAAAATAATTTTGAAGATAGAAAAATAAAAAAAAAAAAAACAAACCAGAAAAACAGTAAAGCTTTCCAAAGGCTACCAACAACCAGCACAGACACAGGAATTCCCAATCCCTGCCAACACCCACAGGTGGCTGATGGGCTGTTTTAGCTCTTTTTGGGTACCACCACCACTTGCAGAGTAAAGACATGTGTTAAAAGCAAGGTCCCTGCAGACCCTGGGCTCGATACCTACTTGTGATGTCAAAGACAATGAGAGCCACAGCAGAGTCACGGATGGAGCTGGGAATGAGGAACCTCTCCTGGCCGGCTGTGTCCCACAGCTGCAGCCTGATCTGGGAAATGGAAAAGTGCAGGGGAAGGGGAAGGGGAACAGCAGGAAAATGGAGAACAAAACCAAAACTCAAATGAAATCAAAATAAATAAATAAAAATAAGTCGCAAAGCAAAACTAAGGCAACAAAAGGAAAGTTCAAATGGAACAGAAATGTGAAAAGAGGCAGTGACACCTCCCAAGGTCTGGGAACATCCCTCCCTCCACACACCTGGGAGTATCTCACACACGCCAGCACCAGGAACTGGGAGAGCCCTAAATCCCTCCTCATGGCACCAGCTAAAAAAGGAAATGCAGAGCCAGGCCTCAGGGATCCTGCCAGAACAGCCACACAAGCAGCTGGCCAGATGTGGGACTCCTGATCCTAAGGACCACCTCAGCTGGATGATCCCACTGGAAAACCAGAGGTGGTGGAAACCCAACAGCAACCAGCCTCCAGGCTGGCTTCTCCTGCACTGCAATGCAACAAGGCTGGGAAGATATGGACACACAGAGAAGGAAGAACTGCTCAGTCTGCCAGGAATGAGGGGAACTGGCACATGGATGTGGCTCCTGACAGCCAGGACTGAGGATGGGGCTGCAGACGGATCCAGCTCACTTAATGCCACATATCCCAATGCTGGGAATGTCACACAGCTGCCCTTCCTGGGAGATGGTTTTAAAGAACCAAATTCCACATGTATTTCATAGAATCCCAGAACAGTTTGGGTTGGACGGGATCTTAAAGCCCATCTCATTCCAGCCCTGCCATGGGCAGGGACACGTTCCACTATTCCAGCTTGCTCCAAGCCCTGTCCAACCCGGCCTTGGACACTTTCAGGGATGAGAATCCCTTCTGCTGGCTTTTGCCGTAAGGCCATATCAAATCCACCAAAGCACACATCCCAGCTGGAGGCTCTGCATTCCTCATTTCCAGCCCAGAAATCAAAGCCTATTGCAAAATCCAGCATTAACCACATCTGAGAAACTATTTCAGCATCTGAATTTTCTCAGCTTGTTTGCTTGTATTTGTCCCTCCTCTTATCTACACTCCACACCTCTGTTATTTGAACAGGCTTTGTGGGCTCTGTGGACCACTTACATAACCAGGAAAGCTCACAGCATTCCAACACTGGGAGGAAAATAGGATTTTCTGGCTAGCAGGGCAGCAGGTGAATGGCATCCTGACTTACACAACCATGAGAACCCACACCACTATTAACAGCACACAGGCATCCACAGGTGTCAAGCAGCATTCCCAGGATGTTTGCCTTAAACAAAGGTTAAGGAAGGGCTTTTCTAAGAGAGAATCATTGGTAAAATAGCAGAGGAACTCTCAGGAAACTCAGCCCACACAATGGGAAGAGACTTCTTTGGAAGCGGCAGGCACAAAGCTCCACACAAGAGTGCTCCCCACAGCTCTGTCACACTCCTCACACAGCAGCAGAAGGGGAAAAAGGCAAACAATGGCAAAACATGAGCAAGCCCACAAATACTGAGTGGAAATCCAGGAGAAGGGAGTGAGAGGTCTCTGTGCAAACAGGAATCTCATGGAGGCTAAATCCCGAATTGCTACTGCAGTAGGTCAGAGCTGTGTTACCACAGGAACTTCCTAGGAGGAGGAACGAGGTCTAATCATGAAAGACTTCAAGACTTGGAATACCAGCTCCTTGGCTTTTTATTGGCTTCAGGAGCTGCACTGGATGAGCCACGTGGGTCCTTTCCGGCTCTGAATATTCTGTGGCACCTGAGGTCTGCTCAGCCCTTTTCATCCTGACAATCCCAGAGGCAGAGCTGGGAATTCAGGGAGCAGACTGCACCCAAAGCAGGCCCACACAACAGGCAGCACGTTCCCCAAATTTCCATGGAAGATTCTGACTTCCTGATAGAGGTATCAGCTCTTGTACCAGGGATGGGATTCAACCAAGGCTGGCTCTCTGGAGGCTGCTGGGGGATTCCAGCAGCTGCTGGAGGAAGGGCCAGGGGAAAAAGCCCTCCCAGCCACCCCAGCCCTGCCCCACTCACCGTGCGGTCCTCCAGGTACATTGTTTTGGACAGGAAATCAATTCCAATGGTTGCCTAGAAAGAGGAGAAGCATTAGGAGCTGTGACTTGCCTTCCAGCATCCCCTTGCTGCACAAACTCTCAGACATGTTCACAAACTTGTTATCAAGCTGCTGAAGTGATTTGCCTTCAATTGCCTTCAACTGAGGTGATAAAAACAAAGCAATCTGGGGATCTGCACCAGCTCCATTTCACAGCATTCCTCAACACTTCTCAGCTCCACAAGAGCCTCTGAGTGTGGATTTTAACCTCAGACATTCCTGTATCTCCAAACAGATCATACCTGAGCTGGCAGCTCCTTCTGGCCTGCCCCAATTCAGTCTGCTAAGAATTACCTTGTTAGAAATACCCAAAAGGTAGAACAAACAAGATCTATAAAATATGGGCAGCTGAAAGCTAAAAAGCCATGTTTACCCAGGCCCTTCCCCTTCAGAATGTGCCTCCCCAGTGACATTCAGCAGCTTCATCTCCCGTTCCCATTGCTACAGCAATGCCAGCACAAAGGCATTTAAAATAATGCACTAAGTCAGGTGCACTCCCAGACACTTCAATCAAGGATCTGTCCCAGCCCACCAGAACCCCAGGAAAGAGGAGAGAGCTCCTGATCTAGCAGATTTGAGTGTTTTAGGCAGATTATCCCCACTCTTAACACAAACAGCTGAATGCGTACCACTGGATAATTGCAAAAGAGCAACGCAGTTTTGGGAGGGAGAATTTATTTCTGGGAGGTCTATTTTCCAACCAGGCCATGGTTTATAACAACTACAACAAGCAACAAATAAATCTACGAGAGCATCTTACAAGAGTCAGGAAAAGAAAGGAAGCACAGGAGAAGAAAAAACACAGGAAGCACAGGAGGATTTAGTTCCAGTCAGTGGCTCGTCCTCGACTTCAAATCACCCCAATCTAACCCAGTAACTCTTCCAGGCTGAATTAAAAGATAAAGCCCTAATCTCATCTGCTTTACAGGTATTTGATATTCCCATTAAATACTTCTGAGTGCCTTTGATGCAATTAATTCTTCCCCAAACCTTCAGGCCTCTTACACATCCACTGCTTTTCATCTGCAGCCTCTTCATCCCCACCCCCCTCTTTGCCTGCCAAGACTTCCCTGGCTTTTCCTATCTTTAGTCCTTTAGTCAAAAAATAGTAATAAAAAAAATTGAGAGACAAAATATACCAAGCTGACTTCTGGCAGATCCATCTACACACTCCAGACTCAACTATTCCGACTGAAATGGAAGCTCTAAAGATAACAGAGACCAAGAATGCCAGAAGATGTTGGGGTTTTATTCATTCTCCATTTCCTGAGGCTCCCATATCCAGCACCAGAAATCCTGACCGTAAAACAATGTTCTCCCCATTTTCCTCAAGGCTTCTCACAGGATCCATCCCATATCCAAAAGGGATCCAAACCTTGCTGCCTTTCTGGACACTGCACTTCCTGACATCACACTGGATGCTTTGATTTACCATTTCACAGCACATTTTAACGTCTTATCTGATCTTGAACCGACATCTCATTGAGAAATGGGCTTCCAGGCATCAATCTGAACAGCAGGGCATAGATTTATTCATATAAATATATTTCAAAAGCAAATAAATACCATCACATACCTGGTAAGTATTGTCAAAACTGTCATACATAAACCTGGTGATCAGGGAGGTCTTCCCAACTACAAGAGAAGAGAAAAATTACTTTCAAGCAGCAATGGGGAAAAAAACTAGCACTGCTTTGGGAGTGGCACTGATCTGAAAGCAGCTGCCAATCTTGGGCCATTCCAGCTACACCTTCCTGGGAAACAGCCAGCTGGAAATTTCAGTCCCAGAATGACAGAGGCAGATCAATCTCTGCAGGTCCAAACTCAATCACGGAGATAACCTGGCCCTCAAATCAGGTGTGTTGATAACAAAGAACCAGTTGTTTGCTTTGGGCAAGCAATAAATCTGCTTTGTTACCCTGTTCTGCTCCTTATGTAATCCCCGAGTCTGGGACATAAACATCAAAACAAAGCAGGTGATATCCCAGATGCTGTTCTGCTGCCTCTGGCTGCACGGAAAAGCAATATTCCACACTCCCATCCTTCCTTTGTAACAAGATTTTAGATACAGAGCAAAGTCTGGTGGTTTGTTTCAAAACTTTAAATTTACATCTCCAAATATCACCAAGAGACAGAGTGCAGAACTGACAAGAAGTGAAAAACAAAGATAAAGCTCCAATTCTAGCTCAGGAAGCTGGAGAAAGCTGAGAAAAATTCGAAGGATGTGGATAGAAGAGGAAAGATTAATAAATTGCCTAAAAAGGTTGTGAAATTAGGAACATTGGAGAGGGTTAAAAGCAGATTAGACAAATGTCTACCAGCAGCAATGTCAATCCTGCATTGGAAAGGCTGGGAAATTAGAAAACTTCAGGAAATCCCTCCAAGACCTCCAGTTCTGCGCTTGAGGAGAAGGTGGGGAGTAATAACCCCACGATGGTTTGGGTTGGAAAGGACCTTAGAGCTCATCGAGTTCCATCCCTGTCTTGGGCAGGGACCTTCCATAGTCCAGGCGGCTCCAAGCCCTGTCCANGACGAGCTTGAACTTCCTGAGCGGGTTCCCGAAGTCGCCGCCGCTGCCGGGCGCGGACATGGCGGCGCGGGGGGGCCGAGCGGGAGCCGTGATGGGGACAAGGAGACAGCGCCGAGCGCCCCGGTACCACCGCCCCGCGCGTCACCTCCGCCGCGGCAGCCCGGCCCGCCCNAGACAGAGTGCAGAACTGACAAGAAGTGAAAAACAAAGATAAAGCTCCAATTCTAGCTCAGGAAGCTGGAGAAAGCTGAGAAAAATTCGAAGGATGTGGATAGAAGAGGAAAGATTAATAAATTGCCTAAAAAGGTTGTGAAATTAGGAACATTGGAGAGGGTTAAAAGCAGATTAGACAAATGTCTACCAGCAGCAATGTCAATCCTGCATTGGAAAGGCTGGGAAATTAGAAAACTTCAGGAAATCCCTCCAAGACCTCCAGTTCTGCGCTTGAGGAGAAGGTGGGGAGTAATAACCCCACGATGGTTTGGGTTGGAAAGGACCTTAGAGCTCATCGAGTTCCATCCCTGTCTTGGGCAGGGACCTTCCATAGTCCAGGCGGCTCCAAGCCCTGTCCAACGGGCCTTGGACACTCCCAGCGAGAAACCACCAGGATTCCAGGGAAAACACACAACCCATCCATCCGTTCCCAGCAAAGGGGCACAAAGGGGAGGCCATGCGAGGCAAAACAAAACCCCCGCGGCTGCGAGGGAGGAAGGGAGGGAGGCCGCGGCCAGGGGGGCAGCGCAGCCGCCGGGAGCCCCGCGGCCCTGGGGCCGCCTCCCCGCACGGGCTGCGGGCGCACTGCGGGCCCGGAGGGCGGAACGGAGCCCCGGCCGACGGCAAGGGCCGGCAACGGAGCCCCGGCCGATGGGAAGGGCCGGGAACAGAGCCCCGGGCCCNGGGGCCGTGCTGCCGGGGAGGGCGGTTGCTATGGCGACGGGAGGGGGTTGCCATGGTGATGGGGAGGGCGGTTGCCGTGGCGACCGGGCGGCCTCCAGGGCGAGGATGCTGCGGCTTGTAGCGGGATGTGCCCGGGCTGTAGCGGGGGTGTTGTAGCGGGATTGGAGCCGGGTGTAGCGGGACGCATCCGGCTGTAGCTCGGCTGGAGCCCTCTGTAGCGGGGATGGCTGTAGCAGAATGGGTCTGGCTGTACCGGGGTGGTTGTACCGGGATTGGACGCGGCTGGAGCAGGATGCAGCCAGCCGCACCTTGGATGGGCCTGGACGGGATGGGCTGCACCACGTCCTGCCTCTCTCTCCTCGTCCCTCCCTGCACGAAGGCACCGTCTGCTCCCCCCCAGCACAACACGGAGCCTGCACTGGGCCACCGGGTGGGTTTATTGGTATCAATGTCACAGAGCTGTGCACAACATGTCACGGGCAGCTGACAGCCACGCTGGTGATGCCTTCGGCCGGGGCCATCGCGCCCACCCTGTCCCTGTCCCTGTGCTGGCACCTGTGGGAACAGGGAGCACCGTGGGGCTTTCCAGCGTGGCGGTCCTGGGAATCCTGCAGCAGCTCTCACCACCACTACCAGGGCTTGGAGTGGGTGTTGGGAGCCTGGGGAGACCTACAGGGATGGTGGTGGGCTGAGGGGGCTGTGCCAGGTGTGGCACAGTGGGGACACTACAGGTGGCTGTGTCCCAGCTGGGGCATGGGGAACCGGCAGCTTAGCTCTCCTCTTTCTCAGCTTCCTCCTTCTCATCTTCATCATCCTTTTCTCCCTTGAGCTTCTGGCGAGCAAATTCCTCGATGACAATGTCCTCCTCGCTGGAAGGGAGAGCAGAGCACAGTGAGCCCACAGGAGGAGGGGAAATCCCTGCTGAGCCCAAACCCTGCTCCTTATGGGGACAGAACAGTGGTCACCCCACTCGGGTCACTGTGAGACACAGCCTGGCCCCATCACTGTGAGGCTGTATGACCCAAGGAGCTTGGCCTGCAGCTTCTGGTGGTTTTTCACACGATATTTTGCATTCTGAGGGAAAACAAGGAAAGGAAAACAAAGAGCTGAGTTACCTCCTTGAGAAAGGCGAGCAGTGAGTGACAACAAGGGAGAGTGAAAGCAGGAGAAAAAACAGAAAAAAAAAGAGTCAGCAAAAGAGATTCCAAAAGCTTGGGAATGTGATATGATTTGGCAAAACCTGCGTGGAACCATGGTGGATACAGAACAAGAGATTTCCTCTTTGGAAGTTTAAATGTTCCCACTGAGCTGGGAAAGGGATGGTGTGAAAGGGGTAAGCGTGAAAGCCTGGAGTTGCAGCCTGGTTTTCCAAGCCCCAAATCCCAGAGCTCACATACTGTTGAAGAGTGTAACCAGACACAAAACCTTTGGCAGGACCATGGCTGTCAGGAATGGATTTGGCACTGCAGCTTCCCAGAGGGAAGAAGTCCCAGCTGTGGCTTCAGCTGGAATAAGCTGATTTGGGAGGAGAAGGGGCCTCTGGTGCTGGGGAATGTGCAGGGGCACAGGGATGTGACTTCCAGCAGCCCCGGGAACTCTGTGTGGGGACCAAGACCGTGGAGACATCTCATGATGGCACTTGTGGCTGGAAGAAACTGCCAGCTGCTTCTGAGGGACAGGGCAGGGCCTGGGCTTGCAGCTGCTGTGACTGCAGCAAGGAGACTTGTCAAGCCCTGGAAGTTTGCAGAACACATCCCAGTCCCAGGATTTGATCTCTCCTGCTGCCTCTGGGGGTGGCTGCTGTGACACAGGCTCAGACCTGGGTGCTTTAATCCAAGGATGTGACCTCAGGCTGGGATGTCACATCCATCTGTGATGGATCTGTGTGGTTTGTGTGTTAGAGGGAACATCTCTTTACCTTGGCTTAGCTGTATTCCAGTGATAAGCACAGGGAGAAAGGGATGGGGAGAGAGAAGATGTGCAGGTTAATACAGAAAGGACATTTCAACTGTCAGCTCTCCTCAATGATTGGGTGCTTTCCTGGAAAGAGGGACAGTGGGAAGGGTGCTATGGGGAGGACATCTCCCACCCTGCTCCGGGACACAGGGTGGGTGCAGCACAGCTGGACAGCTGTGTCCATCCCATGGGAAAACTGCTTCAACCCTGCTCCAGGACAGGTGGACAGCTGTGCCCATCCCATGGGAAAACTGCTTCAACCCTGCTCCAGGACAGCTGGACAGCTGTGCCTCTCCCACAGAGGGCAGAGCAGGGCCCTTGGCACTGGGGCAGCTGCACCAGAGTTGTTTTCACCAGCTCCCCCCAAACCAGGAGTGCCTCTTTCCCGCTGATTTTTGGCAGCATCCCACACACAACTCACAGTCATCAGGCTTCGGGTGCATGAGGATGACGGGCATCTCCACCCCGACATCACTGGAAGGAAAAGCAGCTCTGTCAGGGATCCTGCCCAGCACAGCCCCACGCTCAGCCCCACAGGCAGCTCCCCTTACCTGGCAGTGAGATCCCCCAGGATGCTGTGGCAGCAGGAGAGAAGGGACAGAAATGAGCCAAGTCAGAGGAGGGGAGGGGTTAGGCTGTGCTTTGTACTGAGGTGAAGATGGTTGATAGCAGGGCTGGTGGGGTGGGGGTCAGAGAACAGCCCAGTGACCCCAGGGGAGCAGGGCAGGGATGAGGGGGCCCGTGGTGTGAGTGCCCTCTCATTTCCCTGGGGTACAAAACCCCCCAGCACAGCCTGAGCTGATGGCCCCTGGTTCCCCTGCCTGCAGAGCCTCACCCTCCTCGGGACACCACCAGGTTGACCTTCACTTTGTAGGACACCAGGATGCCCAGCACCTCCTTGTCCATGCCGGGTCTCAGGCTAGGAAAAAGGCAGAGGGGGACAGTGAGAGGGCAGTGCTGCCTGCAGACCCCATCCACTCCCCCCATGGCAGTCCTGGGGTTTATGTGTGCCCTGCAACGTGTGTTCTGCACTGGGGTTTAGCAGGAGAGGAAAACAGGAGAAGAGAGGGGAGGGCACTTGGGTGAAGCCACAGAGCAGCTCCTGGAGGCCCCATTCAGGACAAGGCCCAGCCCTACAGAGGGATTCAGGAGCTTTGAACAACATTGGAACTGGGGAGCTACATCTCTCCTACGGGATGGAGAGGTGACAATGTCACAAAATCTCCACATTTTCCAGCTGGATGGGGTGGGCTCAGGGGCCCTTGGTGGGAGCCCAGAGCATCGGAGCAGGGGGAAGGCGTGGTGGGGAGCAAGGCAAGCCCACACAGCTCTTACATGGTGGTGGAGGCCAGGTTGGTGTCCTCGTGCTTGAGTTTGCCATCGAGAGCCAGGCCTCGCTTCTGGCGGTTAGAGGACAGCAGGGGGGTCACCGAGTACGTTTTGGTGAAGGTAGAATTGGCAGCCACAGTCTCACTGGAAGGGTGGGAGAGAAGAGCTCAGAGCCAGCCCCAGCCTGGGAGTGCTCAGCATCACTGCAGGCACCTGTGCAGGGCCAGCCCTGCCCTCCCCATGCAGCTGCTGGGCCATTTCCTCCTTTGGTTCTCTCCTCTCCTTCCCCTCTACAACCACTTCATTTTTTCTCCCCACCACCTTTGCTCCCTCCCTCCTCATTTCTCAGAGGGGCAGAGGCTGTGTCTGGCCTCAAAAATGCAAAGTGAGGAGAAGAAGAAGGCTGGGAGCAGCTGTGCACCTTCCCCAGGGACCTTCCCAGCCACCACCAGCTTGTGCTGGTGGGACATGGTCCACAGCCTTCCCTGTCCTCTGCTTCCTCTGCACCTGCTCTTCTAACCCAGACATTTCTGCTGCTTGGTGTAAAACTGTCACATCCTCTGTCCCCATCACTCTCCCATCCTCCTCCTCTTCCTCCCTCTCAGAAATGCCATATCACCTCAGGCCCCTCGTCCCTTACTTTATCTCCTCGGTGCACACGGTCTTCGTGTATTTATCCAGGGAATACAGGACCACGTCTGTGATCTGATCCACTGGGGACAGACAAGGGGGAGCCGTGTTGGTGACGTGGCAGGGGCTCACGGCCCCCATCTCTGGCAGTGATGGCTGCTGGGACATGTCCCTTCTGCCCCTCTCTCACCTGAGATCTTAATCTTCTTCACAACCTTGTTGGTGGTGTTGTTGATGTTGACGGTCACTTGGATGGGCTCCCCGTGGTAGTAGATCTGCAAGGGGAAGAGGCTCAGCGACGTGACCAGAAATCCTGGTCCCCGTCCCTGGGGGGGACAGTGTCCCTACTGACCTCCCTGTCCAGGGAAGCCTCGAGGTGCAGAGGCTTGTCTGACATCATGAACTGCCGGGTGGTCTCGGCTCTCGGGGCCGGCCCCGTCTGCGCCGGGGCGAACTGGACCTTGCGGATGATGAGGCGCACGGAGTTCCTGTGGGGACACGGGTGGCACCCCCAGTGTCCCCCACAGCGTCAACAAGGCCTTCAAGGAGTCCCCAAGGGACTCTCTGGGGACATCACAGTGTCTCCAGCCAAAGGGTGAAGGTTTCACCTGGCTCTTAGGATGTGACACAGGGACCACTGCCCCAATTTTGGGCAGAGTTTCCCATCCAAGCATGGCACAGGCTGACAGAAGGCCCTCAGCCTGACCCCTAAGCTGGTCACGCCAAAAAGATCCCGTGGTTTAGTTTTAGGGTCAAAAGGGGGGAAAGGGATCCTCTGAAAATACCTCTTGTGAATTTTCTCCTCCAGATTTTCAGCACAAAACCCTTTGACCTCGAAGTCCACACCACAGGCCTGGGGGAACATGTGTGGTCACTGGGCAGGAGGGGCTCAGAGCTGCCTGAGCTTTAGGTTCTTTTTCTTCCTTCCTTCCTCCACTGCGTTCCCGGACATCCTGGCTCTGACTCCAGCCATGCTTCCTTCCCACCCCTCACCCCGTGGGCCATGAGAATCAATTCTCATTTTTAGCACCCCACAACTCAACCCCCTGCCAGGGAGGATGGTCCAGGGGGCACAGGTTGGGGACAGCAGCTCACCTTTCCCACATCATCTGGCCCAGGCTGGAGAGTGATGGAGCAGGGCAGGTTGGTGGCAATCTGGACAAAGCAGGGAAAGAGAGAAGAAAGGGAATAAAGGGTGTGTTCAGAGCTGAGCCCTGGTGACACCGTGCAGGAGCCACGTGGCCGGGAGGGGCTGAGCAGCCCCTACCTCAAAGGTGAAGGGGTAGGCGTTCTCCCCGAGCTTCTTCAGCAGCTTCTCCTGCAGAGGAGTGAGGGTTTTGGGGGCCTGGTCCGGCACGGGCGGGTACAGCTGGGTGGTCAGCACGTAGATGTCCTTCCTGAAGGTCAGGCCGATCACGTCGAGGTCATCGCGGCCGTAGCGGAAGGCGCAGGTCAGCGTCACATACACTGAGCCAGGCAGGAGAGGGACACGGGGCAGGGTGGCAGGCAGGGAGGGAAGGCACAGGGGGTGGATAAAGAGGAAAGAAAAACTATTTCAAAAACTCTTCAGCAGAAGTGGGACTTCCTCAGACACTAAGCATGAACAGGATCCCTCATGTCCTTTGCTGCCGTGGCCCCGATGGACAATCAGCTGTGGGTGACACGGAGCAGCTTTAACCTGAGCACAGTCCCAGGCTGCTGCTGAGCTTCGAGCTGGTTCCATTCCCCCCCTCCTCATGCTGTATTTCTGGATCAATACCTTTCCTGTCCTTTAGGTACTCCGGGTCAACCAGGCAGACACCATCTGCAAACAAGCAAAAGGAGAAGGACTATTGAGCTCAGCTGTCTGGGAAGATCTTTGCTAAAACACAGCTTTTTAAACCCAAATAATCCACTTGGAAGCTGGAAGGTGACCTAGAGGAGCTGCTGCCAAGGGGGATGGTGGTGCCTCCTCCAGCATCTCCACCAGCAGTGTGGCTGGGTTGTTTTGCAAAGGGACTTTGTCCCTTTCCCCACTATTTTTCCTAAGGATATTTGCAGGAAAACATGGCATTCACTCCTTCAGAGTTGCTCCTCCTGCTCTACCAGCAGCCCACAACACTGGGACTGGCCTCCCCAGCCTCTCCTGCCTGTACTTCCCCCTCAGTGCCAGGCACAGCCCCACTCACCTACAGATTCCACTGAATCCACGTTGTCCACATAGTCTCTCTTCCCCAGGTAGAGGGAAAGCTGGAAGCAGCACGTGGGGAAAGGGAGGAAGGAGGCAAGTTAATGTTTGCCATTGAATTGGCCCAAATTTTGAAGCCCTGAGTTGTGTCATGGGGTTTGTCACCAGACTGGACCAGAACCACCTTGAAGGGGTCATATCAGGGTATTTTTTAATTTCTGTTCTGAAAAGCCAGTCCTGCAGTGGCATCGTGGCAGGTCCAGGAATCAACCAGATTTTAAAGGGAAGGCAGACCCAGCCTGGACCCTGTGGGCAGATCCAGCCCAGCCTAAACCTTAGGCTGGCCACACGAGGGGAGGGCACAGAGACTCACCTTGCTGTTGGGGCTGGTCTTCTTGAAAACCCTGTGGAGAAAACAGAGATGGAGTTTGGGAATGCCTTGGTCGAGGCTGGATGGGGCACAGGGAGATGATGGGCTGCCCTACAAACGTGGTGCATCACCAAGAACTACACCAGAGTGTCCAGTCCCTGGGGAATTCCATGTCCTGCAAATTCAGGGCCAAACCCACCCTGTGGGGCTACCCCAGATGTGCTCCTGAGCTCAGGGTGACCATGGAGGAGTGGGTGGATTCTGTGTCTTAAGGGCAGGTGAGAAAGACCAGCAGAGAGCTCCAGGACAGCTCCATGGGAGCTCACATTCCAGCCCCTGGGAGCAGCAGCTGGCTCGAGCTGGGCTCTCACTTTACCCCTCTGCTCCTGCCCTGCAGTGCCCTGCTCCATCCCAGTTCCAGATAAATCAATCAATAAAGACACTTACTTTGATCCATCTGCCATTTTAACTCAGTGCAGGAATCTCCAGGTGGAAATCTGTGGGGAGAAACAGAGAAAGCACTGGGTGAGGTGCTGGAAAAGAGGCAACCCCAGCCATGGCCACTATCCAACATCCTGCACATCCCAACAAACTGCAGAGCCCTCAGGATACGGTGGTGCCACCTTTGCAGAGCTCGGGAGCTCCAGGTTTGGCTTTGGAGCTGAGCCAGCTCCTTGTTCCCAGCCAAAAACATGATGAAGTGGGAGAGTGTTGCTCCAGAAAGAGGAAGCACAGGGGTGATTCCCAGTGGAGCAGGTTCAAGACTGGAAAAGGCAAGGAAATGAACAAAAGGCCTTACAGAGCCTCAATTTTAATAGTTTTTCCTGTCTGCTGGAAATTGGCTGTCATGGTTCAGTGGTAGGAATGGGCTTGTTTCGTCTGTCACTCACAGGAAGGTGAGGAAAGCACAGGGAGAAAGGCCAAGGGAAGCTCAACTGCCCCATGGAAAGAGGGGTCTCAGGGCACAGGATCCCCCCATTCCCAACCCTTTATGCTGGGAGTGGGGCTGGAGCTGCCCAGCCCTGCCCAAGCTCTGCTGGCTGGAGCCTGTGCCCAGAAGGAACCTGTAAAGATCCCACTGATCACCAGCTGATTCTCTGGGATATTAAATGGGATGAGCTCAGCCTCTTAGGGATAGACAGCTCTGACATGAGCACAGCTTAAGCCCAGGCAGGATTTTAAGCCCCAGAGGCACGTGGACAGAGTTGCCTCTGAACACAACCTCAGGGAAGCTGGTGAGATAGAGGAAATAGCCATGGGAGTGAGGGGATGATTCTCTTCCCCACAGGAAGACAAGAGATGAGTCCCAAGCTCAGGATCTTTGAGGCCCTTGGGTGCTGTGGGATGTGAAGTCTGGGAATCCCTGCAGGGGGAGAAGATGCAAAGTGAGTGGGAGCAGAGTTTGGCTCCTTCCAGACCCCAGGAATTGGGGATGAGGCAATGAAAGGTGGAGGGGAGAAGACCTGAACTCCTGCTCCACATCTCCCAAACCCCAAAGAGGGAACTCAGACCCTCCCTGCCTTGGCTCAGCTGTCCCATGCCACTACCCAACCCTTCTGCTGTGTCCTTCAACCACACCAGAATCCTTTTTGTCCACATTTTTCAACTGTAAACCACCCTCCTCCCAGCCACAACCCAGCACCAGTGTCCTTGCCCTGTTTTCCAAACCCTCAGAACCCCGAAGCCGTGGCAGGGCCCAGGCAGCAGAGCAGGCAGAGCTCACCTGGCAGGTGGATGGACAGACAGACGTTCTCCTCTTCCTCTCCCAGCAGCTCCCAGTGCCACCCAGTCACTACGGGCTGCTCCCAGTCCTGCAGCTGCTTATATCCCCCCTGGCTGTCCCTCCCCTGGCATCTGATCTCGCCCACTCAGCCCTGGCCGGGGCTGCAGGGGGTGTGTGTCTGTGAGTGCTGGGAGAGGGACTTGCGGGAAGAATCCTATTAGTTGATTAACTGGGGAGACGCTTCATGAGTAAGAGTGGGCTATAAATACATCTCTTGCTGGAGCCCTGGGAAAGCAGCTTAGGGGGATTGGCAAAGCGGGCTTAGGAGCAAGGTGATGGTAATTGAGGTGGAAGCTCTACTCCTGGTGGGAAGGAGCGTGGATTCCCACGGGGGCTCTCTGCAGCTGCTCCCATGGCAAGGGGAGATGGGCTGGGCCTGGTGTTAGATGGAGATGGCAGAGAAGGAGGGAGCAGCCTGGAGTTCTCCCTCCATCCCTCACCTTCCTGGCTGGGTAACAGAAGGATGGAGGCACAAGCAGCTTCCTGCATGGCCAACGTGCCCACGTGGTTGCTCACCTACAGGTGACCTGCCAGGGCCCAGGGCACAGAGGACACCCTCCCCATGGGGACACTGCTGTGCAAGATGATGGGGTGAAGGCAGGACTTACCCTCTCTGAACCAAGAGAGAAGGGCCAGCCACCCCTGGGGGGTGAGACACAGAGCTGCCACTGTCCCCAGCACAGCCAGCTCAGCCCAGCATCATTTCATAACTCCCAGGCTGGCCTCGCCTGACCCAATTAGCGCATCATTAACTCCAGGTTTGCTGCAGCAAAGACAAGACTGTGGAAAGCCCAAAGTGGTTCTACCTTACGGCTTCCAGGCAAGCAGAATTCCCACTGCAGCCCTGTCCTGGCCACAGCTGTTGTGCGGGATACCCTCCTGTGGGACTGGCTTTAGGGACGAGGCACAAGGACAGCCCAGGGCAGCTACAAACTGCTCCAGCAATGCCCCATTCATCCTCCTCACCTCCACCATCACTCAAGCCATTCCTTTGGGGCTGCACTTTGTTCTGGCTCAACCCCCAGAGCAGAGCACTGGGATCAGGATATCCCTGTAGGAGCTGTGCCTCCTCCCAGGCCCCTGCATCAGCTCAACAACATTAATCACCTGGGTACCAACTCCTCCCAAACACAGCTCACCTGTTCCCCCCTGGCCACTGGGAGCCACCATGCCATGCCATTCCATGCCATGCCCAACCCAGCAGCCCCACTGCCAGGGCTTTAGCTGCCAGCACACGTTCCCTGGGGCTGAGACTTGTGATCTCTTTAACTGCACACAGGAGAGCTGCTTAGGTTCCAGATTAACGGGCGCTATTTCTGCCACAGTCAGGGGGACACGTGAACTGTGACCTTCACGCTGGCGGGTGAAAGAGGAGGAGGAGGAAAAGGAGGAGGAGGCAGCCCCACTTGGACACCCTCAGCCTGGCTAGGGCCCCCAGCACTGTGCCTGGGGCACGTAATCCTGAGCTTTGTTTGTTGCTCTTCATTACGCTCTTAATGAAAGCCCTGTGACCGGGGCCACTCGCTGGCTCTGCAGGGTCTGCACAGTGTGGTGAGGTGAGAGCAGGGCTCATCTTGGGTCCCTTCAGCTCAGCCTAATCGCAGCTGGGTGGATTCAGCCTTGCCCAAGCTGGGGAGGAGATAATTCCCCTCTCTGAAACAGTGGGGAGATGGACAGAGCCCGCATCCCTTCCCACGCTCCCCCTGCGCTCCAAACCAAGCTCCGGGGAAGGAAGCAGAGTTCCAAATAATAGGGAAATGAAAGAGGCTTCTTCCTTTTTCCTGTGTAATGAATGGCCAGAGGTTCCTCTCATCTCCTCATCCCACCATCCCTCCAGATACATGCACCGTGTGAAGCACAGCTCAAACAGCCACTCCCAGAGGGGCAGGACACAGCAGACGTGGGGCTGGTGGAGTGTGGTGGCTTCATCCCTCTGTCCCAAAGCACAGTGCCCTGGAGCGTCCTGCCTTCCCAGGGAAAGGCCACGGGGCTTCCTGCATCCACAGGCTCTGGAGGGAGCCTTGCTGCAGCCAGAGCCCCCAGCAGTCTGGCCCGGGTGAGCCCACATTGCCTTCCCAAGCTCACCTGTGCCCAGGTGCTGGCAGAGTTCCAGGTGCCTCTGGCTCGGCCCCAGCTCTGCCTCTGGCACTGCACAGCGCAGCCACCTTACATAAACACTCACAGCAGGCACTGCTGATTTCCCAAAGCCCTTCAGAGCTCCGGGGCTTTCTCCCCTGATCCGGATTAAGCGGCGTGGATGGCATTAATCAGGAGACAGGCACCTCCACGCCTGCCAGGAATTACTGCCGTGCTGTTAAGTAACGGGATGGAGCAGCGCTGCTGGGACTGGGGCTCAGCAGGATGGGTGTCTCCAGCTCCACACAAACCTGCCACCTCTCTGTGTCCCCACGGCAGGTGCTGGGCAGAGTTGCACCCGCTGCTGTGTGACCAGAACACCAGCCCAAAACAAACTGGGTGGCCCAACTTCTCAGTGGCGCGGCCACAGGTTCCTCTCGAGGCTGGGAAGGCAGGAGGAAGCCTCACAGGGGGTTTTGGCACTTCTGTGCTGGAGGGCTGGAGCAGGAGATGGGGGGAACAGTCTGTTAGCACTGGCCCAGGGCTGCAGGGATGTGCAGTGGTGCCAAGGGTGGGGAACAGTCAGGAGCGTGGCTTGGCATAGTGCTCCATCCTCATCCTTGTCCTCATCCTCCTCCAGCAGGAATCTGCTTCTCCATCTATCTCCTCAGCATCCCTGGAGCTGCCAGGCACTTGGACAGGAGACGGTGACTGCTGCTTATCTGTAATTAATTGCTGTTAATCACCCTGGCAGGTCGAGCCACCACACGAGTGTGGGCCCGCTCAGTCCCGACCTGTAAAACCTCTGGGGCTGCACCCAGGACCTGCGGTGCTGTCCCAACCCTGTCCTGCTGGGAAAAGTTCCCCTCCTCCCCGACCCCTTCCCGGGAATCGCTGAACCCAAATCCCCTCCCAGCTGCAGGCAGGGCACACACAGGTGTGGTGACAGGAGTGCCACCGTGGGTGCCCGGTGCCCGCAGCAGCTCCGTCTCTCTCTGCCAAGGGCAGAGCTCGGCCCCAACGCAGGCAGCAGGTCCCCGGAGTGGGCAGCTCAAGCCCTGCCCACCGCCCCAAACAGATTTCAGGGGCTTTCTGCCATCCTGCACCACTGGCAGTGCCTTCTCCCGACGTTCTGCCCATCCCTCACGCCCGAGGAGGATGTGGAGGGAGCAGGCGGCGGCAGAGCGCGCCGCGGGAGTGTCGCCGCTGTCCCCGCCGTGCCGGGCCCGCGTGGCCGCTGCCTCGTCCCGGCGGCGGGGCCGGAGGAGGAGCGAGGAGGCCGCTCCGGGGCTGGGCAGAGCGGGGCGCGCAGAAGGAGGAAGAGCGCGGCGGCCGCGGTGCCGAGCGAGCAGCGCCGAGCGGGGCGGGCCGGGAACCGAGGGCATCGCGGCGGGCACTGCGGAGCCCGACGGGCAGCGTGGCGGGCCAGGGGCCGGTGTGACCCAGCGGAGGAAGCCCAGCAGCATCACGGCTCCGCTGCCGCTCGGCTGAACACCAAAAGCTCAGCTCGCTGCCCACAGCACCCCACAAGAGCCACGGGAGCCCCGCACGGCGTCTGTGAGGGACGGTGAGTATGTCGGGTGAGGTCGGACCCCTGGGTGCCACCAGCATGGCCTGTCCTCGCCACGCACCACGGCAGGATGGTGGCCCAGGGCCGCTTTTCCTGTGACCCCCCCAACAGGAGAGATGCGCTCGCTGATGTGCCCCCGTGTTCCCTGCAGGCTGGAGCCTCCGTGATGAGGATCATCCGGACCCCCAGCCTCCACCAGCTGCCCCCCCGGTGCTCCTGCCACGCTGCCTGGCCGCAGGGTACCCCGTCCTCATGAGCATCACCCCGGTGGCTCCCTGTCACCCGCCGGGACCTGCAGCCAGCACCACGCTCGGGTACCGGGGGCCCGGTGTCCCCACGCCACTCCCTCCTTCACCCGCCCCAGCAGCCCCCGTGACTGCCAGCAGCCCCTGCTGAGCTGGATGTGGCGCTGGGACGGGGACACGGCTCGGCAGGATGGCGGCAGCAGGATGGTACCACCGCGACATCAGCCAGGTGGTGGCCGAGGAGCTGCTGGCCAAGGCTGGGCGGGACGGCTCCTTCCTGGTGCGGGACAGCGAGTCGGTAAAGGGGGCTTATGCCCTGTGCCTCCTGTGAGTCCCTGCCTTCCTCTGCGTGGGGCTTCTGTATCTCGTCCCTTGCCTCCTCCTTGTGTGCCTCTTCCTGCCCCAGGCACTGCCGAAACCTCACGGAAGAGCCTCCGGCGGGGATGGGAGCGGGGTGGGCAGGGTGGCGGCTCCCTGGCGCTGGGATTTTGAGCGATACCCGGGCCAGGGCAGCGGAGCCGTGTCCTTGGGAGCAGGGCCCACAGCCCTGTGGCTGGATAACCCCAAATCCAGGTACGCTGAGCAGTTTTGGACTGCCTGCTGGCCTGTGAGCATCTCCCATGCTGAGGCTTTGAGGCTACAGCCCCCAACATGGGGCCTCTTGCCATCCCCACACCTGGAACCAGGTGTGCAGCCCCTGAGAGCACTGCTGCACCCTTCCTGCTGCCTGCACTCTTCCTGCTCTGCACCCTTCCTGCTGCCTGCACCCTTCCTGCCTGCTTGTCACATGTCTGTGCTGGCAGGTTTGGCAGGATGCACCCCCTTTCCTGCGCTGGCCTGGGCCTTTGTGTGGGACAAATTCCAAATTTGGGCACTGGGGGTGCGGGGCACGAGCCAGGCTGGTGGCACAGGTTGGTGGCACGGGCGGGGATGTGCATTGGCCCCACAGGCAGCATGGCAAAGGCTCTGCCTGGCCCAAAGCCACGGCGCTGCGGGTACCCAGTGAGCGCTGGGGGAGCCACGGCTGTCCCGTGCTGTTTGGAAGAGACACTGCACATCCTCCTGCAGACTCCACGCTGAGGGTGATGATTTATTTCTAGAAATGCTCACTCAGCTCCTCTCCCTGCCAAGGGGACGGGGTGTTTGTCTCAGGGCTGGCCCCAGCGCTGCCACAGGGCAGCGGAGTGGGGCCCTCACCGGCTCTCTCCAGGTTCCAGAGGCACGTCTACACCTACCGCATCCTCCCCGATGACGAGGGGCTGCTCTCCGTGCAGGTGGGTGCACCTCGGGCAGTGCCTCGGAGCTGGGCGTGGGCAGGATGCAGCTGGGCAGGGCCCGGGGTGTCTGTCCCCTCCCCGGTGAGGTGGCATCGGCCTGTGGCTTGTTTTCCGCACGAGCTGCAGGATGCGGGCGCTGTGCAGCCGCTCCGGCTCGGGCCGTCAGAGGCTGCCTCGGCACAGCGTCCCGACTCTGTCCCTTCCTGCCACACACCCTGTCACAGCCTGGCCGCACAGAGCCAGCCCCGTGGTGCCTGTCCCCACGGGGTCTGTCGTGCCCTTGCTTCGATGTCCCCGCAGGGTTTCTCCTGGCACCCGGCTCTCCACAGCTGCCCTTTCTGCCCTCTAGAAAGAGAACCCTGGGTGTCCACAGGGAGAATCCCTGTCTGCTGAAACAGTCTGATGTCTCCATGCTCCAAACCCCATGGGTCCAGTGTCCAGCTGGCCCTTCCAACTCACCACATTTTGGCGCACATTTTGAGGCACAGACCCACTGGACCCAGCAGGCCAAGGCTGCCCTGGCAGAGGGGGGGATGTGACGGTGCTTCCTCCGCTCTGCCTCCCCAGACCATCCAGGGCATCCAAGCCAAGTGTTTCCACACCCTCCCCGACCTGATCAGTGCCTACCAGCACCCCAACAACGGGCTGGTGACCCCTCTGCTGCATCCCGTGCAGCGGCCGAGGCCGGATGAGGACTCGGGTGAGCCGGGGAGGGGCCGGGGGCCGCGCCAGGCTGGCAGCCAGCCGGGAGGGGCCCGCTGAGCTGGTGGCTCTGCCCGCAGACGGGGAGGATGCCCGCGGCTGGGGGCACACGGTGCCGTGTCCCGGCGCTCCCCCCTCCAGCCGGACCCACATCCCGCAGCAGCTGCACCAGAGGCTGCAGGAGCAGGTCCACAGCAGGTAAAGCACCCCTGCCCGCCCCGGGCGGTGGGATGGTCGTGCCCAGGGGGCATCTTCACGTCCACCCCTCTCCCAGCCCGGCCAGTGACTTCATGGGCTTCATGGCCGAGTACCTGACCCACCACGTGCAGGACCTGGAGGCTCTGTGCCACGGGCACCCGCAGCTGCGGCACCTCAGCACCGCCCTCGCCACTGCCTGCCGGGCACTGCACAGGTCAGCGGCCTGGGGACGGTGGGGCTGGAGCGGGGCCACCGCCCGGGACCACTCGCCTTGTCCCCGTCCCCTTTTGGTGGCCGAGTGTCGCGCCAAGGCACGGGAAACGCCCACACCGCCGCTCGCCCGTTCTCTCCTCCCCTGCAGTGAGATCGACTTCACGCTGGCGGGTCTGGAGACCCTGGCCAGGGTGTTCGACCCCCCTGTGTCCCCTCGCAGCCCGGCCAGGGAGCAGGTGAGTGCCCTCACAGCCCCCAGGGGTCTCCACATCTGGTGGAACAGCCCAGACCCACAGGGAGGAATCCACCACTGCATTGCCACCGTGCTGCTCCAGAATTATCCATCCTCCCCTTCAGGGTTTCCTGAGCAGCGACCCAGACCTGGAGCTGCTCCTTAACAAGATCTCCACTGTCAACCACCTCCTCTCTTCGCTGGAGAAGAAGGTGCCTGACCCCAGTCGTGGTGCAGGGGGAGACACACCTTCCCCTCCCCGAAATTGACCCCTCTGTCAAACCAAGCTCCGGTGGCAGCACAGCCCCGGGCTCCCACACTGCCCGTCCCTCTGGCAGGTGCTGAAGTCACTGCAGGAGACGGTGACAAGGCACAACCTGGCACTGCCCAGCGTGGCCGTGGCCCCCCAGCCAGCTGCCAGGCCCCTGGCCGTGCAGAACTTTGAGGTGAGGCTGGGGACATGGAGGGACCCCAGTGTCACTGCTGGGCAGGGCAGGTGCGGGGACAGCCCCGGAGCCACGTCCTCGTGTGCAGGTGAAGGTGGGGAGGTCCCAGCGTGCGGCCCTGATGGTGGATGTGGAGTTGGGGACAGTGACTGTCACCAAGAGTGGCTCCTCAGAGGAGGTGATCCCACAGGATAAAAGTAAGGGGCTGCTGCTCTCCTGCTGCCTGCCAGTGGGATTCTGTGGGGCTGTAGGGTTCCCTGCACCCCAGCCTCTGTCCCACTCTGCCCCGTGGTGGGAGGTGGGGCCACCATGGCCCCCCTGACCCCCATCATTCAGTCCTGCAGCTGATCAAGTACCAGAGCGTGCAGAGCAAGGTGAGGCTGGTGTGTGCCCGTGAGAACCAGAAGAGCCTGAGCAGGGACTTCATCTTCCCCAATGCCCGGGTGAGTGGCACCAGCCATGCCCATGGCGTGTCCATGGGGCCTTTGGGAATATGGGAAGCAGAAAATCAGTGGTCTCAGGACTGAGACCACCTCTGCAAGCTGGCTCCTACACCTGGGGGTGATGCCCACCTGATCCTGGGGTGCTGTGCCCCCCATCTCTCTAAGACACGCTCACCATCCTGCAGAAGCGAGAGGCTTTTTGCCAGCTGCTGCAGCTGATGAAGATCCAGCATTCCAACCTGGACGAGCCTGAGATCATCTCGGTGTATGTCGGGACGTGGAACATGGGTAAGGAGAAGGTGGTCTTGTCCTGGGAGGTTGTTGTGGTTCTTTGTGAGCCTGGCTGGGCTTTGGGAGGTGTCTCAGGAAACCTCAGGTCCGAGCTGGCTGTCAGTTTGAGGAGGCTGCAGAAGACACCAGACTGGCTGCCATGGGCTTTATCTGTCCTGTGGTGATCCACTCATTTGGAGGGTGCTGGGGAGACAGAGGAACACGGATATCATGAGAGTTTTGGGCTGTAAACCCCAGCAGCAGACTGGGATGCACATGATTGATCCACGGGGCTGGCACTCTGCTTCCCACCCCTGCAGCTCCTGGAGACAGGCAGGGCTGTGCTGGAGAGCAGCTCGGGAGCCTGGCACGTCCCCTCTGTGTGACCCGTGTCCCTGCCCGCAGGCAGCACACCCCCACCCCGCTCCCTGGCCTCCTGGCTGACCTCGAGGGGCTTGGGGCGCACGCAGGACGAGACCACGGCCTGCATCCCCCACGACATCTACGTCATCGGCACCCAGGAGAACTCCCTGGGCGACCGCGAGTGGGTCGAGTTCCTCCGCGCCTCCCTCAAGAGCCTCGTGGCCATCGACTACCGAGTGGTAACGGCGGGCACAGCCAGCCCTGGCAGGCCTGGGGGGCTGGGTACCAGCAGCCACCACCCCACGGCTCCTGCCCCAACCCCCAGGTCCTCCCCTGCCCCAAATCAGCCCGGGGAACATCTTGTGCCCCACAGACCCCATGAGCGCCGTCCCCAGGAGTCGGGGATGGGTCCTGACCTCCCTGCGTGTCCAGCCCCACCCTCCGTGGCCGTGGGGCAGGATGGGGCCGGCAGGCTGACCCCTGCCCCCCCACAGGTGGCCCTGCAGTGCCTGTGGAGCATCAAGATGGTGGTGCTGGTGAAGCCGGAGCACCAGCGGCGCATCAGCCACGTCCACACCTCCAGCGTGAAAACCGGGATCGCCAACACGCTGGGTAGGGACAGGATGGGGCAGGGAGGTGACCCCGAGGGAGGGGACAGCCTGAGCGCCAGCACGGGGCCTCTGGGCTCCCCCAGAGCTCAGCGGTGGCACACCCCTGCAGGGAACAAGGGAGCTGTGGGCGTCTCCTTCCTTTTCAACGGGACCTCCTTCGGCTTCGTCAACTGCCACCTGGCCTCTGGCAGCGAGAAGACCCACAGGTGATGCAGGGATGGGGAGGGTGGGGCTGCCACGGGGCAGGTGGGTGTCTCAGGGGGCTGGAGGAGCCCTGAGGGGCTGTGGGACTGCCCCTGTCCTCAGCTGGCAGGAACAGAATGAGAGCGAGGTGTCCCCGGGGTGGCTTATGCGGTGCTGCTGTCCCCCCTGCAGGCGTAACCAGAACTACAGTGACATCCTGCACTCCCTGGCCCTGGGGGACAAACGTCTGGGGGGCTTCGACCTCACCCTGCGTTTCACCCACCTCTTCTGGTTCGGGGACCTCAACTACCGCCTGGACATGGACGTGCAGGTGGGACCCTGCAGGTGCCAGGCTGGGGACAGCAGGGGGAGAGGAGCCCGGGGCTCACTGTCCCTTCCCTGGCACAGGACATCCTCACCCATATCGTCAAGAAGGAGTTTCAAGCCCTCCTGGCTGTTGACCAGCTCAGCCTGGAGCGGGAGAAGAACAAGGTGTTCCTGCGGTTCAGTGAGTGTGGGGACAAGGGCTCCGCTCCTCCCGCTGAGACAGTGGCACCAGGGTCCCCACAGCCCTCCCCATGTCACCCCCAGCTCTCGAGGTCCCCTCTCCTGGCCCAGCCCTGCACGAGGTGCCTGGGGGACCGGGCCAGGGGTGCCAGCCATCAGTGAGAGCCTCCCGTGGGGACCATGATACCCCATGGGGACAGGCAGGGACCATGGCCCCCATGCCACCTGTGTGTCCTGATTCCAGGTGAGGGTGACATCTCCTTCCCTCCCACATACCGGTACGAGCGGGGCACCCGGGACACCTACGTGTGGCAGAAGTCCAAGCCCACAGGGGTGAGTTCCAGAGGCTTCCCTCCAAACAGGACAGGACAGGGGGGTCAGGGGACATCTCTGGGGACAGGGACAGCAGGGTGCTGAGAGGGCTGCATGGTGATGCTCAGTCCCCACAGCTCCATCAGCCTATGCCCTACCAAAGCAGGGTCTGGGCAGGACAGAACTCACTTTTCGGGGTGCTGGGATGCTCTTCTGGGCAGGGGGACCCAGACCTGAGAGGCGCTGAACCAGCTGCCTTCCCGATTTCTAGATGCGGATCAACGTCCCCTCGTGGTGTGACCGCATCCTGTGGAAGTCACACCCGGAGACCCACGTGGTCTGTAATTCCTACGGTGAGTGACACCCCGGAGACACAGCAGCCAGGGGTGGCCAGTGCTGCCCAGGATCCCAGGGCTTTGGGACCCTCCCCAAGCTGCCCCTCCTGCCATCCAGGCTGCACTGATGACATCGTGACCAGTGACCACTCGCCCGTCTTTGCCACCTTTGAGGTGGGAGTGACGTCGCAGTTTGTGCCCAAGGAGGGTAAGGGCTGGGATCTGTCACCCCTCGGGCCGGGTTTGAGGTGAGCCCTGGCACACCCTGACCTGCCAGGACCTGCCTGCAGCCCCCGGCTCCAGCCCCGAGGCGCTGGCCTGCATTGAGTGGGAGAGCATTGAGGTGATCCTGAAAACCACGAGCCGCAGCAAGTGCTACATCGAGTTCCACTCCTACTGCCTGGAGGGTGAGGGGTGCCTGGGGTGCTGGAGCTGGCTGTGGGGGTGACCTAGCCTGGCTGGAGCTGAGTGCCCCTCTGTGTCCCTCAGAGATGCAGCGAAGCGGGGAGAACACCTTCCAGAACTGTGACATCCCTGGGTTCCTCAAGCTGGGCTGGTCCTCCAAGCATCTGCCTGTGGTGCGCAGCCCTGGAGCATCCTCATCCCCATCCCTGCCTCTGGCTCTGTACCCTGAGCCCCAAGGGGAGCTGCAGCTGTCACCACCCCCAGGACAGAGCCTCCCTGTGCCCCCTACCCCATGGCAGCCCCTCCAAGTCCCTTCTCTCTGTGCACAGCTGAACCCCATCCTACCCGACCTGGAGTACCTGGGGGACCAGCACCTGCTCCTCAGCATTAAGGGCGTGGAGAGCTGCGAGTCCTACGGTATGTGGGGATGGTGACACTGGGGCCACCATGGTGGCAGAGGGGCGCCAAGCACAGCCCCCGCAGGTTACAGCCTGCTGAGTATGAGGTTGGTAGCTGGAGCTTGGCAGCAGGGACCCTGGCACCCATCCTGCTGCTGCTCGCGGGGGGCTCCCATGCCCCCCAAGCCCCGGGGGCTGACGCTGTGCCCGCAGGCGAGTGCTGCCTCGCCCTGAGGTCAGCGATCGGCACCACGGCCCAGCAGTTCGAGACCTTCCTGTTCCACCGTGGCGAGGAGACGGGCTCCGTGCGCGGCTGGATGCGGGTCCGGGTGCCCCGGGGCCGGTGCGGCACCCGCGAGAGGCTCTACGGTAACGGCGGCCGCACGCAGCCCCTCCCGGTGCCCTGGGCTCGGGGACATCCTGGGCCACGTTGCCCTCTGGCCCCCGGCCGTGGGCTGAGGCCAGCCCTCGCTGCCTTTGCAGAGTGGATCAGCTTTGAGGAGGAGGATGCTGAGCCGGCGGCAGAGCCCCCGACGTGCCCCAAGCCACCCCCGCAGCGCCTCAGGTAGCCCAGGAGGGCTCGGCCGTGCCGGAGCCCCAGACTGGGGGGATGCTGAGCCCTTTCCCTCTCTGTGCTCCGCAGGAGCCGCCCCCGCAGCCTCCCGGAGCCGGCCACCGGCTACACCAACCCCGCCTACTTCATCTTCGAGGGAGTGCCCAACGCGTGGGTCCCGGCCCCCGGAGAAGCCCCCAAGAAGCAGGCAGAGAGCCCGGCCGTGGGCCAGCGGTGCCGGAGCCCCGCTGGACCGTGGGTCCCGTTGCCCTCAGAAGAGGACCCGTGGTGTGGCCGGCCCCGCTGTGGGCCACTGAGCCCGCCCCGCGGGCCTCCACTCAGCCCCCCGAGAGCGGGCCACCACAAGAGACCCAAGTCAGCCGTGCTGACGAGGGACACGCTGGGGATAGGCGACTGCTCGCTGTATGCGGCCACTCACCTGAGCCAGCTGGACCAAGTGTCACCGCAGTGCAGAGGGGACAGACAGGAGCTCCCACTGCGCCAGACCCTCCACGTCCTGGAGCCGCCACCGCGGCCTTGCCGGGAGCTGCCGAGGCCGCTCGGGAAGCGGGGAGCGCTGGGTGCTCTGGACCTGGAGGCTCAGCCCGCTCCGCCCGCCGACCTGCAGCCTGCCAGGATGTAGCGACAGATGTGTCCTGCACCCTCGTGCCCTCGGCAGCCGCTCCCGCCTGCTCGGCCGGTGCTCCCGGAGGACTTTCCCTCCAGCGCAGCAGCCGAGGCCGCTGCGCTGCTTCCCTCTGCTCTCACTATCCAGAATAAACTGTCAGGGGCTGGGTCCGTGTTTGCACACCTGGTTCTGCGAAAGGGCAAGGAGAAAAGTGCCCAGCCGGGTAGGGAAAACACCAAAGCATTGCCCCCCACCTCTCCCCGTTCCATGGGAACCCTGCGCACCCCAGCCCTCCAGGCTGCCCTCTCCCATCGCAAAGCTGACGGGTGTCACAGCCCTTGACTCCCCCGCTCTGCTCTGCCCGGCGCAGGGAGAGGGGCACCCCCTCAAAAACACAGGGACACCCCGATCCGGCCGTGTCCTGGCTGTGCGACACGCGAGGTGGCCCGGTTTTGGGAACACGATGCCCGGGCTGGCCTCAAGGTGGCAGTGGCCACCTTTGTCCTCAGGATTGCCCCGCAGGGCTAGGGGCCAGCGGAACAGCGCCGCGGGCTGCGGGCGCTGCGGGACCCCGGGAGCCAGCGGGGCGGGAGGGCTGTCCTGGGGTGACTCTCGTGGCTGAGGGACTGTGGTCTCCATGAGAGAGGGGCCGTGGTCGCCATGGGCAGAGGGACACAACCCGTGGGTGAGGGACTATGGACCTTGTGGTTGAGTGACTACGGTCCCCATGAGTGGAGGGGTGTGGTCGCCGTGGGCGGGGGGACACGGAGCCCATGGATGAGGGGCTATGCCCTCGCGGTTGAGGGCTCGTGGTGCTCCTGGGAAAAGGGCTGTGACCGCACGGGAGAGGCCACCATGCCCCACGTCCGGGAGCTGCAGGTGGCCCAAAGCCTGCGAGGGCAAGAGAGGGATGGGAGCGCAGTGGGGCTGAGCCCTGCGGCAGCTCCTGCCTCCGCCTCTGCCCGCCTCCAGCCCTGCCTTCCCTGGGCACTTTGCTCCCGGCCGCGGGAAGCGGGAGCGGGCACACTCGGCACAGCAGGGCACGGCCAGGGCCGCCCGCAGCCCCCTGGCATGGCCCCGTCCCGCGTGTGGAACAGGCTCTCCCCGTGGGGGCCCCACTCCTGAGAGCCGCCCAGGTCTGCAGGTGAGCCGGGGCAGTTCCTGTTCGGTGACAGCCGGGACAGCCCTGCCATGGCCACGCGGTCCCAGCTGGGCTCCGGGGGCGAGGGACACGGGTGGGATCTGCAGGGCTGGGTGGGTGTAGGGTGGGGGTCAGCCAGGTCTCACCAGCCCTCCACCACCCCCAAATCCCTCTGTGTCTCCTCCTCTCTAACATGCCACCTCTTTCCTCTGTCACTGAGGGCCTTCATCCCTCCCAGTGTGTCTCCCTCCTCTCCCTCCCTCAAATCTCTGTCTCATCATGGGCTGAAGCTGCCCTGGTGCTGCCGTGGCTCAGCCTGACACCGTGGGCTCCTGCCCGTTCCCAGCGAGGTGGGGGACAGGGACAGCCCAGCAAGGGTGGAAGGGAACCCTCACCCTGCCCAGGGTCACCTCGGGGCAGGGGACGGGGTGGACAGCAAGGGAAACGCCCGACCCTACTGGTGTCCCCGGGGAGCTGTCCCGGCAGAGCGTGCCTTGGCTGCTCTTCCAGGCAAAGGGAAGGATTGGAATTAGGTCACATCCCCTTGTGCCGGGGCTTTGGCTGCACCAACCACGTGGCGATTAGGGACAAGGGTCCTTCTGCAGGATGTTTTGCATAATTTCTCCTTGTTTTGCAATTTCCAAGGGCTTAGGCGAGGAGAAAAGCCCTGCTTTTCCCATGCTCCAGCAGCAGCCGGTCCCAGGCTCACCCATCCCTTGGCAGCTGCTCCAAAATCTGCTCTCACCTCCCCTCTCCGAGCTCCTGCCTGCTGCCCCATGGTCCCCAACACCACGATTCCCATCCTGTCCCACCAGCAGGACTTTGGCTCCAGGGCAGATTCTGCTCTGGTGTTGTCCCACTCTTTCCACCACCTCCATGAATCCCCAGGGCTGGGGGAACCCTCAGATCCCACTAGGACTGGTGCTGCCAGTGGGGCCAAAGGACATTTCTGGCTGGGAACATCTGCAGGACCAGGAGCCAGGGAAAAGCTGCCAGTCCTGTGCCCTCAACGTGTGTCACATGGCTCCTGCCCCTTCCCACTGGCCCATGGCTATTGCTGCATTTTCCAGGACTTCTTGCTGCTTCCTGGGGAAAACCAGGGGCCACTCCAAGGGGATCCACATCCCTGGGGATGTGCCTGCTGTGGGCAAGGGGTCTGCAGTGTTCCTTGTACATCCACAAAACAGGCAGAACAAGAGCATCACCTCTTCCTGCAGCACCTTCCATCTCCCTGCTCCACATCCTTCCCCTGCAGCACCTTCCATCTCCCTGCTCCACATCCTTCCCCTGCAGCACCTTCCATCTCCCTGCTCCAAGTCCTTCCCCTGCAGCACCTTCCATCTCCCTGCTCCAAGTCCTCTTCCTGCAGCACCTTCCATCTCCCTGCTCCACATCCTTCCCCTGCAGCACCTTCCATCTCCCTGCTCCACATCCTTCCCCTGCAGCACCTTCCATCTCCCTGCTCCAAGTCCTCTTCCTGCAGCACCTTCCATCTCCCTGCTCCACATCCTTCCCCTGCAGCACCTTCCATCTCCCTGCTCCACATCCTTCCCCTGCAGCACCTTCCATCTCCCTGCTCCAAGTCCTCTTCCTGCAGCACCTTCCATCTCCTGGCTCCACATCCTTCCCCTGCAGTGCCTGCCATCTCCTGGCCCAACAATCCGTCCCAACTCCTGGCTCACACCTCAATCTCTCCTCAAAAGCCCACAGCCAAGGATAGTTTTGCTAGGAATGTCAGCAAAGAATAGGAGTGGGGCTGGTGGTGATGTGTCCTCAGGCTAGATCAATGTGATTCAATAATTTCAATCACTGATTTTGGTCATGGCTAAGATGAGGAAGCAAGAAAGCTGTTAAGATATAACTTGCCAAATGTCATCTTCTTCTGCATTTCTAAATTTCGGTGGTTATCCTCGAAGGAATGTGCTTGGGAATGGTTAAATCCCACTGCTGACTGTGCTCAGGCTGTATTAGCTGCCAGAAGCCAGGTGCCTGTGCTCTCCTCTGAGCAGGCCAGCAGTCCACAGCTGCTCAGGATTTTTCCTCATGCATTTTTCAGACTTGATTATTAACTTTTATTTACTGTCTTCTCCATATCTTAATTGGTTGGTGACCTGTGTCATGGACACTGATTTTGGACACTGAACCTGCAGCAGCTCTGCTCTGCTCAGGCTCAAGGCTTTGTGTTCCCTTGCGCTCAGAGGTTGGAAGAGAAAACTAAACCTCCTGGTCCCTCATCCTCAGCAGCTTGGGGACATGTGGCTGCCAGGCCAGGACCACCACTGGCACCTGGCTTGCAAGCTCAGGTTTTCCTACCGCCTCTTTTCCCTCCTGGTTCTGGGAAAACAAACCAAGTTCTCCCCACTGTTAATGTTTGATCAGGACCTGCCTGTTGCTCTCTGAACTCATCCCTGCAATAAAGGCAGGAGCTGTGGCGGGCCAGGAGCCGCAGGGTGTTGGATGTGGGCCCGGAGCTCAGCCCGCAACTCAAACAGAGCCCCAGGAGCAGGGCTGGAGGGGACCCTGCTGTCCCATCTGCCTGCTGAGTCATTTATGAGCATCTCTGTCAACCTCAGGTATCTCTCCGGGCAGGGTGGGGCAGGGATGATCCCACAGAGACACCCTAGGGATATTCCTGCTGGGAGAAGCCTGCACATCCTCAGGGCAAAGGGAAACAGCAGGGGGATGATGAGGGAGCCAAGGGATGAAGGAGCCTGAGAGGATGTGTCCTTCCACCTTGTAGCACCAGCTCCAGCTAACGTGCATCCCTGAGCTCCGAGTCCTCCCCTGTCCTGGTGCCCGTCACCTCCTGGGTGAGCTCTGGACAAAAGGAATTGCAGATGCTCCCGCATCCCCTCCATCAAATACGGTTTTGGCTACACCCTGATCTCCACCAGCAGCACAGCAGCTCCTGCTCCCAGGTTACTCATCCAAGCATCCACTCTCTTTTGGAGGAATTGTTTCACCAGGGATTGGTGGAGGGTGTGGAGGTGTCAAGGCCCAGGCAGCCACCACCGGTCCCGTGCTGGACACCACGCTGGTGGCAGACTCTTCCTTTTCCCTGGAGAAGAGAGTTCTGAACCCTGACAGCTTGTCCTCATGCCGACTTCCCAGGAGTTCACAGATCCCAGCCTTTGATCCCAGAGCAGCGCAGGAGGGAACGTCCTGCCTGCCTCGTGAACTCGCTCTGCCTTGAGCTGGGGCTTGGCTCCGGCAGCTCCTCTCCACAGAGCTCAGCTCATCCCGTCCCTACGGACAGCACCCGGCGGCTCCTCGCTGTCCAGGGACGCTGTCTCCCAAATGCTCCTTTAACAGCTCCCCCAGGATTTCTCTGGGCCGCAGCATTCCCCCAGACAAGCCTTTCTTCTCCTCCCGCCTTTCTTCTCCCGAGGAGCCCTCCGGGAGCAGCGGCATTGTCAAGATGGTGCCAATTAGGCTGAGGCAGCTTCCAAGAGGCCGCGCTGGCTCCGGCCGGGGGCTGCTGGTGCTCATCAAGGTCTCATTGTTCGGCGGCCGCGGGGCTGTGCCCGGCGGGGCCGGCGCGGGGCTCTGTCCCCGATGCGGGGCTCTGTCCCCGATGCGGGGCTCTGTCCCCGATGCGGGGCTCTGTCCTCCGGCGCGGGGCTCTGTCCCCGATGCGGGGCTCTGTCCTCCGGCGCGGGGCTCTGTCCCCGATGCGGGGCTCTGTCCCCCCGATGCGGGGCTCTGTCCCCGGCGCGGGGCTCTGTCCTCCGGCGCGGGGCTCTGTCCTCCGGCGCGGGGCTCTGTCCCCCCGATGCGGGGCTCTGTCCCCCGGCTCCCGGCGCTGTCCCCCGCCGGCTCCCGGCTCCGCGCGGCGCGGCCGTCCCTGCGCCAGCTCAAAGGGGTGATTAATGGGTGATTAATGGGTGTCAGTGCAGGAGTTGCGGAGGGGAGGCTTTGCCGGATCCAGTCCCCCGCCCCCCGGCTCCCCACGAGGCCCGAACGCGAGAGCTGAGAAAAACCAGAGAAGCATCAAAGTGGCCGGAGCTCCTGGAGGGGGAGAAAATCTGGCAGCTTTGGCTCCCTTCCATGCTTTGTGCCTGACAATGGTCAGGATCAGTGACTAGTGTGCTTCTATGAACTGCTCCCTAGGTCTGGCTGACACAACATGGCCACTCCAGTGAGGATGTCCCCAGTTTCCCTGTGGACACCAACGCCGACTCCCTGGCCGGGAGGGAACACCACAGCAGCACCCGAGGCAAAGTGTGTCTTTGACGAAGAGTTCAAGTTCATCCTGCTGCCCATCTCCTACAGCATCGTCTTCGTGGTGGGACTGACCCTCAACTCCTGGGCCCTGTGGATGTTCATCTTCAGGATGAGGCCCTGGAACGCCACCACCACCTACATGGTCAACCTGGCCCTCTCGGACACGCTCTACGTCCTGTCCCTGCCCACCCTGGTCTATTACTATGCTGACCGCAACAATTGGCCCTTTGGGACGGGGCTGTGCAAGTTTGTGCGGTTCCTCTTCTACGCCAACCTCTACAGCAGCATCCTCTTCCTCACCTGCATCAGCGTGCACCGCTACGTGGGCATCTGCCACCCCATCCGCTCCCTCAAGTGGGTGAAGACCAAGCACGCCCGCATCATCTGTGTGGCCACCTGGCTCGTGGTCATCATCTGCCTCATCCCCAACCTCATCTTCGTCACCACCAGCTCCAATGGCAACAGCACCCTGTGCCACGACACCACCAAACCCGAGGAGTTCGACCACTACGTGCACTACAGCTCCTCTGTCATGGCCCTGCTCTTCGGGGTGCCCTTCCTGGTCATCGTCGTGTGCTACTGCCTGATGGCCAAGCGGCTCTGCGAGTCCAGCTTCTCCAGCCCCGGCCTCCGGATGCCCTCCTACAAGAGGCGCTCCATCAGGATGATCATCGTGGTGCTCACCGTCTTCGCCATCTGCTTCGTGCCCTTCCACATCACCCGCACCCTCTACTACACCTCCCGCTACTTCCAGGCCGACTGCCGGACCCTCAACATCATCAACTTCACCTACAAGATCACGCGGCCCCTGGCCAGCATCAACAGCTGCCTCGACCCCATCCTGTACTTCATGGCCGGGGACAAGTACCGGGGCCGGCTGCGCCGCGGGGCCGCCCAGCGCCTCCGGCCCATGGCCACGCTGGACCTGGCCCTGGTGTCACCCTTCACAGACAGCGCCACGGATGGCAGCCACATGGCCAGCATCACCCGAGGGAGCGGGACCGCACGCAGCGGAGGCGGGTGCTGAGGGGGGTCCATAGCCTCCAGGAGCTGCAGCCCCTCAGGGCTCCATGTGGGCACTCCCAAGTCCCCAGACCTGAGGTGTCCCTGCCCAGCCCGGCAGGGCTGAGGGCTGGAGGCCACAGGATGGTCCCAGCTCTGCCCTGCGAGGAGGGTGCTGGTGCTGGTCAGGGCAGCAGAGCCACCGGGCACTCATGGGAATGGGAACGACATTGAGGAGGCTCTTTCGGGGCAGCAGGCTGGTGTTCCATCCCTGGCACTCCTGGGGACACATGGGGTGGACAAGTCACTAAAGAGAAGGGACACTTGTGCCTCCCTGGGCAGGCACAGCTCTTCCAGATGACTCAGTGGTGACATGCAGGGACCAGACTGAACCTGGGGACAGAGCCCAGGCTGGGCGGGTTCTCAGAGATGTCCCTATCACACTGCTGGCCTTGGCAGAGGGGGAGTGACACGGCCTGGGGCACTTGCTGCCCATGCCCCCCAATAAAGCCCCTTCCCCTCTCTACTCTCAGGCCTTTTTCTCCCTGCAGCATAAGGAAGAGGGACAAGACAATCACCTTCACCCCAGAGAAAATCCACTGGGGCAGGTCTGGAGGGATGAGCCAGAGCTCTCATGGTGACAGAAAGGTTCTTGGGAATTTTTCTTTATGGGTGTTTACTCCTCAAATGTTTACCCAGCCCTTTTGTTTGACCAAGTTCCTGCGCAGAGCAGCGCGCTGAGATTGGTATCAGTGCTGTTGACTCTCCCATGCCAGCCTGGCAGGAATGGGACAGGGACACGGCTGTCCCCACTCTGAGACTCCCAGCAGTCCCTGCAGGTCCCTGTCCCCATCACTCCCTGCAAGTCCTTCCAGCACATGCCTAAGAAAGGGGCACCCAGAGTGTCACTGGGGTGTCACACCCCAGCCACCACACCAGTCACACACAGCCATACCCCACAAGAGCTGCCCAGGGGAAGGACAGGGCTCCAGGGATGGCCCATCCCAGCCCTACATCCCTGTCCCACCCAGAGAGACCCTCACTCACCACTGAGCAAAGAGCAGGAGCAGCTCCCTTCTGAGCCCAGTTAAACCAGTGAGAGCTGCCCCTCACCTCCCATTATATCCAACGTGGCTCAGGTGCACCTGGGAGCTGCTTGGCTGCACCTGAGTGCTGCAAGGGCCCTGCCAAACACTGCCCCAGCTGCAGGTGGGACTGCCAAGGAGGGGACACACTGGGTGGCAAGGGCACCCACATGGGCAGTGCAGGGGCACTGCCACAGTGCTGCCAATCCCAACCTCTGGAGCACAGACAGGCATTGGGAGGTTGGAAATCTGTATTGGGCATGGAGATGGCAGGAAAGGCTCATCTGGGGCCACATGGTCCTGGCTCAGGACACATCCACGGGTCCCCAAGTCCAGGAGTGTCCCCCTTCCAACCCAGAGTGGGCTGTACCCCCAGGCTGATCCCACTCATCATCAGGATGCCACCCCAAAACCCCCATGTCAATCCCTCCTCCCATGACACCCGTCCCTCAGCTTGTGGTGACCTGGTTATCCCAGGGGGACCGTGCCCATTGCTGGTCCCAGCCCCACACCAGCCCCTTGCAGGGAACAGCTGTGTCACCCACAGCCCCTCCAAGCCCCTCGCAAAGGGAAGCCCTTCCCAATCTTCCCCTCACTTCCCCCTCTCCTCCCACCTCCCCCTCAGGTCGGAGGGACAGAAGGCCAGAGTGGGGACTGTCCCCCGCATGTCCCCCATGCCAGGCTGGCTGAAATTCCCCCTGCAAGAGCCCTCACGAGCCAGGACGGGGCCGGTGCCGGTGGCGCTCAGAGGATGTGCAGCTCGTCCGACTCGGTCAGCCCGTACTTGGTCTTGTTCTCGTTGAAGAGCTTGAGCAGGGCACGGATGTAGAGCTCGTGGTACCGGTCCACCAGCTCCCGGCTCGGGTTCTCCACCTTGGGCACCGCCACCGGCTCCCCCACTGCCGGCAGGGGACGGGGTCAGGGTGGCGCCACGCGCTCGGCCCGCTGGGGACACAACCCAGGAGGAGCCTTCCAGCAGCACCCACTGTGGAGTGTCCCCTTTCCCCCTGGGGACCCCCACCCGCTGCTCACCCACGGTGGTGATGGGTCTGGCGTAGGGCAGGAAGCCGCGGGACCGGCAGGAGGTGAGGCCGCGGCCGTAGAAGAGGCAGGGGGCGAAGCCCATCATCTTCTGGAAGCGCCGCTGGATGCTCCTCATCCAGCTGCCCTCCTCAAAGACCACCTGGCGGAAGAGGTCGTTCTCCCCAAAGGAGAAGGAGGGGACGAGGAAGGCCCTGAGGAGGGGACACGGTGGGTGGTGACGAGGCGCTGGGGACCGCCGGGACGCGTGGGGGTGGCGGTGCCGGTGACCCAGCCGTGACCCACCCGTGCCGCAGGGCCATGCGGACGAAGCCCTTGCGGTTCTTGAGGATGAGTGTGGTGACGCCGGGCCGGCAGGACAGCGACTCGGCCGCGCCGCCGATGACGATGGCCACCGCGTTGCCGGTGCCTTTCTGGGACAGCAGGTACCCGATGGCGCGGCGGGTCACCGGGAACAGCCCTGCGGCGGGACAGAGCGCCGGGGCTGTGGCACTGCGGTGCCCGGCCACCCGGCAGGGACCGCCGAGGGGCACCGCGAGCGACGGCAGCTGGTGGCACCGGGGCACGGACAGTGCAAGGGCTCCCTCTGCTGCGGGCAGGGGTGGGAAAGGTGCGGGCAGGGAGCGGTGAGGGCAGGGTGCGGGCAGCGAGGGCGGAGGGTACACGCAGGCTGTAGACAAGGAGCGGGCAAGGCGTAGGAGCTGTCTCGACAGGGTGTAGGCAAGGTGCGGGCAGGGTGCGAACAAGGTGAAGGTGCAGCTCAGGCAGGGTGTGGGAAGGTGCAGACAAGCTGAGAGGTGAAGCTGTCGCTCAGGCACGACGCAAGCAAAGCATCCCTGCCCTGCCTCCTCCCGGGAGCACCATCCCTCCCGTGCTTCCCTCAGAGGGATCAGGGCCCTCCCGGAGCTGGGCACCGCTCACCCCCACTCATCAGGTACTCCCGAAACACGGGCAGGCGGAAGTTCCCGGCCAGCGTGGTGAGGAAGGAGCGGATGCCCGGGAACAGCTCCTCGAAGCCCGTGGAGCCCGTGATGAAGTTGCAGAAGGCGCCGACGCAGAGGATGCCGTGCGGGTGCGAGCCGATGATGTAGTTGCGGCTGGGGGACAGGTCGTGTGTCTTCACCAGCTGCGGGGACAAAAGGAGGTACGAGAACGTGACGGTGGCTCCTCCTTTTGGGTGGTCCCACCCCGTCCCGGCGCCGTACCTTCACCGGGAAATAATCCCGAAAGTGCTTCCACACGGTCCATCGCCGCAGGCACGACAGCCTCCTGCCACCTGCAAAGCCGGGAGGGACCCCAGGAGATGATGCCCAGCCCAGCCCAGCGCAGCCCAGCCCAGCAGGATCCAAGGGAAACGCTCCCCGCGCATCCCCTGCATCCTTCTTCCCACCGTGGTGCTGGTGATGGGGGAGTGGAGGGAAGGAGCAAAATCTGGGAGCACCTGGAGAAAGGTGGACCCCAGGCCCAGCAAAATCTGGAGAAAGGGGGACCCCAGCCCCATCCTGCTGCAAAGCTGGAGGAACCAGGGACGGGGACACGGCCACTACACCTTGCTCCGGCGTGTCCCAGTCGAAGATGATCCAGGCCAGGTAGAGCACGGGGATGAGCCAGAGGCTGGTGAACAGCAGGTAGATGAGGAGCAGGAGGCTGACGGTTCCTGCGGGAGCCGGGCAGGGGGTGAGCGGCTGTGTGGCCCCCCGGGACCCCCCGCAGCCCCCTACTCACTCACCCAGCAGCAGGAAGCTGAGCACCCACTGCAGCACGGCCAGCAGCTGGAGCGCGGAGCCGATGTCGCGCTGCGAGGGCCAGGGCACGGCCAGCAGCGTCCTCAGGGCAGTCTGGATGCTGGCCCGGCTGCCTGCGGAGAGGGGGACACGGCCCCCGCCCAAAAGAGCACGGCTCGTACGCGGGCGGGGCCACCGGGCTGCCGGGGACACTCAGGGGCGCCGGCGGGAGGTGGGAGGGGAAGGATGAGCAGCTGGGGGAGGAGGGATGGGATGTGGGGGGTGGAATGGAGGAGGCTCATCCCCAGGAAGCTCTGGACCATGCCAGGAGGTGGCCCTGGGCAATCAGAGCTGTCCCCAGAGCAGGGAGCATCTGAGCACGCCCAAGCCCAAAAGCTCCGTGCACCAGCGGGGCCGAGAGCAGCGCCACATCCCTCTCCGTGCCCAGTTCCCATGGACCAGGACCATTCCCGGGCCCTCCTCGGCCTGCTCAGGCTCACAGGGGGTTTGGGGATTTCTCAGATGGCACAGCAGGGAGGCACCACCCCCAGCAAGTGCCAAGGCCAGCAGCAAGGCAAAGCCAGGGTGGCTGGAGGAGGCTGTCCCACTCTGTCCCCACAGGGACGCGCCGCTGGCAGCGCAGCCGCTCCACTCCCCCTGCCACCCCTTCACTCCAGCCGGTCTTGGTGAACCATTAACCTCCCCGGGCTGGGAGCCAGGATCCAAACTCCAAGCCTGGCCCCCTCCCTGCTTCCTAAAACGGGCCTGAGGTGCTGGCCCTGCCAGCACAGTGCTCCTGGCCAAAGGTCCCCACGCCGAGACCACCCCAGCGAGCCACCCCAGCATCACAAATGCCTTGTTTTCTTGGGAAAACAACCCCAAATCTGCATGTTGGCCAGAGAGACGATCGGGGGGACTCAGGAGCAGCCCTGTCCCTGTGGATCCCCAAAGCAGGGACCCCTGGGTCAGAGGAAAACCACCAACCCCTTGTTCAGGAAGCTGCTGGAGCTTCAGTTCTTCCCAGCTCAATCCAAATCAGGAATGGGACAAGTGAAATAAATTAAACACTGGAACCATCTCTGTCTCATGGGAAATTTTTCCAGTGGGAAATGTTTGTCCTTTTCTCCCATGCAGCATGCTGGGCTCCGAGTGATCCCTTCCACCCACCACACATCCCCAAAATCCCAGCCACCTGCAGAACCCAGCCCCTTCTTTTTTCCAGGGAAAACATAGAGCTCTTCCCAGCAATTTTGTGCCCACCAAACAGTTGCTTTTTAACATCCTTTTCCTAGCTCCTATTCCAAAAGCCCCATGAATGTCCACACCACAGACACAGAGAACCCCCCAGGGTTCTGCTGTCAGCCCCATCCACAGCAACAGGAGCCTCTGCAAACCCAAAATTTGGAATTTACAGAGCGTCTTGTGTGTAACGTTCCCAAATACCATCCAAAATTTCATCCCTGTGGAGCAACTGTGAGTTTTCCCGTGGAGTTATCCTCCAATCACTCCCAACACTCCCTTTCTCCTCAGCTCTCCCAGGCAAGCAGACAAGGGAGACAACCACCAGCTCCTCGCATTGCTGGAGAAGCAAGAACCATCCCAACCCTTTTTGGGAATCTCTTACCACTGAGATTCTGGGAGCAGGCTGCTATGATGGTTTTCATGGTGGCGGGAGCTCTGTGGTGCCGTGGGTGGAAAGGTGAGTTTGGCAATCAGAGGGCGCCGGGTTGTGTCCGGAGGCTTTGACCAGGTGACCAGAGGGACTCCGGCCCTGCTGAGGGGAGGGGACCTGCTGCAGCTGGGTTTAGGAGCATGGAGAGGAACTGGTGGTCCCTGGAAGGGTCACACAGAGGGTGAGGTGCTGTGGCCGTGCTGGGAGGTTGCTGCTCCTTGGAAAGTCCTGGCTGCGAGTGCTGGCAGGGGCTGAATTCCTCTGGGAATGCCGCATTCCCCTGGGAATGGTACCGTCCACGCTGGGGGAATGTCACAAACACTGCCATGTGACAGCCCCAGACCCACCCAAAAATATCATCCTGGAGCTCCACAGCCACCAGACCATTCCTGCTGCTCCCAGCCCTGGGATGGGCACTCTGCCTCCTGCCCAGGGAGCCTGGAGTGCTGTCAGGAGAGGTTTGAGGGGAAAAATGACAAGAAAGGGAAATAGGAGCAGCAGGGAGTCAGCACTGAGGTGAGGCTTCAGGCCAACAACCCAAGAACAGTGAGAATCCACAGGGAATAAATCCCTGAAGCTGGGGATCCTCAGGATCCAGCTGTCCAGAGGCGCTCCTAGGAAGTGCTGGCTAACATTGGTGTAGGAAAGGGATAAACACGCCCACAGGATCATGGTGGGAAAGTAAGAAATGTTTCCTGGGAGATTTGAAACCCACAAACCCCTCTTGAGAATTGTAGGGACTCAGTACCTGGGAGAAAGGACCAGTCCCTGCAGGCTTCCTGGGTGTGAATCAATTCCGAGGACAGGGATTGCTGCATGGAAAACATCTCAACTCCTGCAGCCCAGCTGTGCCCAAATCCTGCTAACAGGGAGAGAAACCACCAAGTTTCTACAAAATTCCACTGTCCTGGGGTAAGGAAGCACCGTGGAGGTGACACTGCTCCAGGTGACACAAAGTGCCAGCCATGCTTTGCTTTCCATCCTGGTATTTTACCAGGTTTGGAACAATTCCATCCACAGTTACCAGAGCTTCCAGCTGATTCCTCACCTTCCTGCACACACCTGCTCTGTGCCAGGTGTGTCCTCTTCTCCCTCATTCAGGAATGGTGCCAGAAGGATTCAGAATCTTCCCCATTTCAGAGATTGTACTAGTGGGTTTCAAAGCACACTGACTACTTTGTCTTGGAATATGGCACCATTTGTCCCAGTTCTGTCCCTTGTGGGCTCCATGAGAGCGTCCAGGGTTCACCCCCTGGAAAACCTCAGGATGAAGAGCAAGAGAATTTCACAGCAAGAACCAGACAGCACAAAGAGAGTTTATTTTGCTTAAAATAGAGAGGAAAAAAAATAAATATATCCAGCCACAATACAAAGAGCAGTTTCCAAATCCATGGAGCTCCCCTTGGAGGCTGCCTCTGCCTGGGAGGGCAGAAGGAGCCTGACCCTCATGGAGCTGCCCCTCGGAGCTCTGGGGCACCCCTCAACACGACCAGTGCCCCCAGTCTGACATGGAATGCGCACCAAAGCGAGGGCTCACGTGTCCTCCTGCCATCCTGTCCCCTGCCCATCCAGGGAATTCCCGGATGCTCCACCTAAGTACACTGTATTCCCTCCTCCCTCTCCAGGTTGTTCTCCCAGGATCTCCAGGCCAGAGTGTCAGCCCATGTTGTGCCTGTTGCCATAGCCCCGGGGGTGTGTGTCCTTCCAGTCGTCCCAGTCCCGAGCCTTCCGAAGAGCTTCCTCATCATCCTCCTCCTCCTCTGTCTCCTTCTGCTGCTTCTGCATCTCCTCATCACTTGCACCTGCTGGATGGAGGGGAGGGACAGGGAGGAGATCCAGGCTCTCCAAAGCCCTGCTGGGAGCTGGGCTCGCCAGACAGCATGAGTGAGAACCTTGGAGTGGGCTGGGTTGGAACGATCTTAGAACCCATCCAGTGCCACCAGGGACACCTTCCACTATCCCAGGTTGTTCCAAGCCCTGTCCAACCTGGCCTTGGACAGGCCTAGCACAGTCTAACCCAGTTGTTTTCCTAATAAAGCTTGGACTCTTCCACAGTCAGAGGTTCCATACCCTGCACACATCCTTGTTCACCCATCCCCTCAAGAGACTTCCCAAATCCCCTGTTCCCATCTCTGTTCCATACCTGGAACCCTCTGTGGGTTGGACACAATTCCCTGCCTCCGGCGTTGCTCGTACCAGTCATCCACAGTCATGGTGGGCAGCCCGGGATAGCCAGCTCCAAACACCCTGCAGTGGGACACAACCAGCCAAAACCAGGCAGTGAAATCCTCTGGAATGAGCAGGAACACAGCCAAGAGCCACAGGGCTATTCCACGATCCAATCTGTGCTAAGGATATAAGGATGTCACAAGGCAGGCTTGAGGGGTGACCCAACTGTGGCCCTCCCGTGCTTGAGGGAAAGATGGAGAGGGCCTGGAGTGGCAGGACACAGGGAATGGCTTCCCACTGCCACAGGGCAGGGTTAGATGGGATATTGGGAAGAAATTCTCCCCTGTGAGGGTGGAGAGGCCCTGGCACAGCCTGCCCAGAGAAGCTGTGGCTGCCCCTGCATCCCTGGAAGTGTCCAAGGCCAGGTTGGACAGGGCTTGGAGCAACCTGGGATAGGGGAAGGTGGCCTCAGGACACCCCTAGGAACTGAAGCAGATACATGGAAAGCTCAGCATAAATCATGTCCCAAGCACAACAGGAAATCTGGCTTCTCTCCCATTCTGTGCTTTAGGCGCCAAAATTCCTGCATGGATTTCAGGGTGCCACAAACTCAAGTGCAGACGTGAGGGTACCACCTGCATTTCTGCACTCGATGGAATATTTTAGGCTTGACACACCAGCACTGCCCCAAAGGGTGACTGGATCACCCCAATCCATACCTGGCCTGAGCAGCATCCCGGGTGAGGATGAAGGGTTTCACCAGAGCTCTGGCTGGCCGGGAAGGGCCACGGGGACCTGCTGGAGCCTGAGGATGCAAACAACAGTCACCAGGGAATTAAGGGGATCACAATTCCCCCTCTGCTTCCCATCCTGAAGTTATTAAAGGTCTTGTACAGGATAAACACCTCAGCTATCAGAGCAACACCTCAGGATGGAGAATCCAGGCCTGAATTTGGTTTAAATCAAGAATTCCAACTGTGCCTGTACAGGAATGACTTCCTGTGCCTCTGTGCAACCTGCTGGGGTCAAAGCAGAGCTGCCAGGGCTGAGCTCAGAGCAGAGCAGGAAATGTTGTTTATTGTTGCAGTGGAACACTCTGAGCCCATCATTCCATGGCATCTCCAGGACACCTCGGAGGAGCTGAGTCCTGCAGTGCCAAAAAATGACCCCCCAAACCAGCCCTGCCAGGAGACTGTGCCAGCACATCAGGAGCTGCTGTTCCCAGCAGACATCCCAGGTCACAGAAATCCTGGACACAATGTTCTGCACAGGGACTGCAGGTCTGTGGGAATGTTCTGTCATTCCAAATGGGCTGATAACACCTGGACACACTGCAGACCAGGAGTGGAGGCTTGACAGAAACCACATGGATCTTATTTTAATTTCCAAACCCAATTGTTCTTCAGAATTAGGGATCTGCAGAAAAGCCTTTGCACAGCCTAGTTCAGCTCTGATATTCCAAGCTGCAGCATTCCAAAGGCTGGGATTGTGGGGAAGGTGTGGCAGCAGAGCCCAACCCAAAACTCAGAATTCAGAATGAAGGAAACCCCATCAGCTCATGCTGTGATCGAGCTCAATTCCAACTGGGAAATCACTGAATAAAATTCTGAATTATTCTGGGATTCATCCCCTCATGCCCTGGATCCCAGGAGAGCTCCCTCACCGGCCTGGCTGCATCCCTGCTCTTCAGGATGACCAGCTCCTGGTCGATGCTCTCAATCTCCTCCAGGCTGGTGCCAATCCATTTCTGGATCTGGAGGATGTAAAATTCCCGGATCTGATCCTCATCCGCTGTCCCGCTCTCCACGCAGCTGCTCATGGAGGCCAATTTGTTCTCCAGCTCCTTCTTCTGTTTGTACCTGGCTCAAACACAGCAAAATCAGATCACAGAATCATTTGTCTCCCCACAGCCCAGCCCTGGAGCTTTTACCATCCTTTCTAAGAGGATCAACCAAATTTCATGGAAGCTGTGCTGGCTCCTGTTGGAATTTCAGCCTCTCCTGTCTGTTAAAGGCAGCTGTAAAATGGCATTTAATTCAGAGGGGCCTCACTGACTTTATTCTTCTCCTAAACATTGAAGAATCCTTGGAAATGGAAGCTTTTCTGGTAAAATTAGGCAAGACTGGAACATCAGTCTCCTGGAGAAAGCAGGACTGAAAAAATCAATGGAATGGCTGGTTTGGGTTGATTCCATGTCACACCAACAGAATAAAATGCTTTTCCAACTTCTGTCTCAGGTGGTTTTGTGTGTGCAGGCATCTTTTTAAATATAATTTTGGCTTTTTGGACTTTTTGACCTATTCAGGAATTAGTTATTAAAGGGGAAACTGCTCATATAAAACATTTCCAAACTAAATCCTTGTGTCCTCCTTCCTTCAGTTGTTGTCACCTAAAGAATGAACAATAAGAGCCAAGAAACCTGTGGGAGCTGAGAGGACAAGGAGGATATAAGAGTAATTCTAAAAAAGAAACCCTTCCCAATTAGAATATAAATCATATTTTCTATGGCTTTCTACACAATTTAAACAAGTCCAGCCCAGTTTAGACCTTCCAGTGCTGCCACAATGAGCAACTCAGTGGCCAAAATCCCAGCCAAAGCACCAAAGACACCAACCACCTTTTCTTCAAGCTCTAATGAACCCACTGGTAGGAAACTTCCAGTTTGGAAGTCTTTATGCTGCCAGCACTGATTAAAGAACTAACTGTAAGATTAATTATAGAGATTAAAGAGCTAATTTCAAGTTTTTGGGCAGTTTTTCCTCAGAGACCAGAAACTGGAGACACAAATGCCCCTTCCCAGCCCTACCCATTAAACAGCAAGCTGCATGTCTTAAAATAAGCATTTTATCATCAAATTATTCCAATGTCCAGGGAAGCTCTTCCCTGTCCAACCCTGCACTGCCTCAGGCTCCTGCTCCTCCCAGAGTGATTCCCAAAGCCCTTCCCACTGCACGGAGCCCACCTTTCAATTTTGGCTGTCCTGCTCATGGCCATGGCCACCAGGTTGGGCTGGGCGGGGTCCCGGGGGGCTCCCGAGGGGCTCCCGGCTTCCTCCTCGCCGGGGGGCAGCTGGAAAGATCCCAGCCCGTAGCTCCTGCAGAGCTTGAGGAAGCGCAGGAAGTGCTCCCGGGCACTCTCCAGGTGCTCCCTTCTCCTGCTCAGGTCCACCTGCTTCAGCGTCAGGGCTCCCAGCAGCGCCGGCAGCAGCATGAACTTCAGGTCGGCCGAGGCGATTTCCTCCAGCTCCTCGTTCTCGCTGCGAGGGAGAGAGCAAGGAGTCCGGAAAAGGAATGGAGACGGGAATGGGGCTGGAGTCAGCGGCTGAGGGAGCTGGAAAGGGGCTCAGCCTGGAGAAAAGGAGGCTCAGGGGGGCCATTGTGGCTCTGCACAACTCCTGACAGGAGGGGACAGCCGGGGGGATCGGGCTCTGCTCCCAGGGAACAGGGATAAGATGAGAGGAAAAGCCTCCAGCTGTGCCAGGAGAGGATCAGGTTGGACATCAGCAGCAATTTCTCCACGGAAAGGGTGGTCAGGCCTTGGCAGGGGCTGCCCAGGGAGATTTGGAGTCCCCATTCCTGGAGGTGTCCAAGGAACGCCCAGACGTGGCACTCAGTGCTCTGGGCTGGGGACAAGGTGGGCAACGGTCACAGACTGGACTGGATGGTCTCGGAGATCTTGTCCAACCTCAGTGATTCTGGGATTCTGTCCCGCTCCCGCCCCACCTCTGCCCTGCCCGGAGACCTTCCCTGTCCCCTCAGACGCGTCCCCCGAGCTCACCTGAACAGCTCCAGCTGCGTCACCATGGCCGCCGCTCGCTGCAGCGCGTCCAGCCCCTGCCGCACCTTGTCCTGCACGGCCGGGGCTCCCGAGGAGGGCTCGGTGCTGGCCTCCAGCTCGTCCCAGAGCCGCCGTCCCAACGCCAGCAGCTCCGCCAGCCGGGGGCCGCCCGCGCCCGCCTCCGCCATCATGGGCCGGGAACGGCGCCGCCGCCACTTCCGGCGCGGTCCGGTGCGACCGTACCCGCCCCGGCCGCCATCTTGGAGAGGTCACTGCCATAGCCACAACACGGGGCGACACCTTGGGGAGGTCACGGCTATAGCTACAGCGGACGCCATCTTGGGGAGGGTACAGACGCAGCCGGGGCGCGGGGGCCGCCATGCTGGTGAGGGCAGGCTGAGGGGCAGCGGCCCCGGTGGGCGCCGTGATGGCCCCGCGGCCGTGAGTCCTCCCCGGAACCCCTGCGGCAGGCGGGCACCGCGGGCAGGAGCGGCTCGGTGCGGTCGGGAGCGCTCGGAGGCCTCCACTGCCCTCACACTTTTCCCTGCCAGGTCCTGCCTGGCGCACCGGCCCGCACGGGTCCTGGCAGGGAGAGCTGGGCTGGAGTCTGGGAAACTGGGGGAAAATGTGGATAAATAGATAAGTTGGCAGAAAACATCCGTTTTCCCGCTGTATAAAAGGGGGACATAGTGGAAATTCTTGATAGTGCAGTAATGGATGTCAATAAATATCAATTTACTTGTTTAAGCACAGCACCTTCCTAGTCTCTATTTTTTCCTACAATACAAGTGGGACATACGGCTTTTTTTTTTTTCCCTTCATTTATTTAACTCCTAAAATTTCTGAAATTCAACCAGGCATCAGGCAGGTTAGGATTAAATCTGTGCTTTTAGGAGCAGGTTATTTCCCTTAGGAGCACAGGTGACAGACCTGGCTGTGAGCACAGTATGGATATAGCAACCACAACTACTGCTCGTTACTCCTGAGTAATTCCAACCCAGTCTCTGAGGATGACTCAGTTTACGATTTGCTGTGTTTGTTTTCTTCGTGCCTGTGTCAGATTGTGCAATGGATTGTTACTCACAGAGCCCAGGAGTGCTGTGGGTCCTCCAAACCTGTCTGACCTCAGGTCTGGGCTGATCTCCTGGGAGGATCTCCTGGATATTCCCAGCAGGATGGCAGTCTTGGGGGGTTCACAGCCACGTCAGTGTCTGCTCTGCAGAGGAGAGAGTCCCCAGGCTCCCTTCCTGCTGGAATGGCTGCCCGGCCTGGGAGAAATCAGATCCGTCCCTGGGAGGGTGGGGAGGCCCTGGAGTGGATTGTCCAGAGCAGCCGTGGCTGCCCCGTCCCTGGAAGTGTTCAAGTTCAGGCTGGACAGGGCTTGGAGCACCCTGGGATGGGGAAGGTGTCCCTGGCCGTGGCAGAGGGTGGAACAAGATGGGCTTCAAGGTCCCTTCTGCCAAACCCTCCATGATTCCAAGGGATGGAGAGCTGCTTCCCCTCCTAACCCTAACCCTAACGCCCCACAGCCCCTGCCAGAGCTTACCTCCCAGCTACACCCAAAATCCCTCAGGCTGCAGCTGGTTCCCCCTCGGATCCTATGGCTCTTACTCACCCCTGTCTGTCCCTGTCCCTGAGCTGAAGATCCCCACACGGACAATCCCTGTTTCTGTTTGTGCCTTAGAGCACCACGACCCTGCTGAGCACCCCGGGAACAAAGGAGAACAGAGAGGGAAGGGTTTTTCCTTAAATACAGGCGTTCACTCATGTGTGTGTCTTGTGGTGTGATGGTGCACGGACCAACCATCCCAAAGGTCACAGCAACATCCCCCAAACATTCCCAGCAGTGCAGGCTGGGCAGGGCTTGGCGCGCCCTGGGCTGGGAGAAGGTTCCCTGCTCGTGCCAGGAGGTGGAACTGGATGAGCTTTAAGGTGCCTTCAACCCAAACCATCCCAGGATTCCCTGATTCTGTGAGATGTCCACCCAGGCTGGGCTTTCTCCTCCTCCTGGCTCAGCTCTGTGAGCAGCACAGGGAAAAGCAGGTGCAGGTCCTGATCCACATGCCAGCTGCACTCTGCAGAAGAAATGGCCTGACATATCCTTGAACACAGAGCCGCTCTTCTTCCAAAATACTTAATTACCAACGGTTTGTTGCTCACATTATCCTCCCGGAATGAGTTATGTGGCATCCCTCAATGAATAAGGAAATAAAAGGGAAAATAAATAAATCAGTGGTTTAACAGTAAAATCAAAAGAACCCATGAAAATCACTCGCCTTCCTCCCGGCTTTATTGTTTGCACAAGTTCGACCAGCAACAAATAACCACGTTCACACCAACGTTACTCCCGTAAAACCCTGGGGACGAACACAGGGATCATTTGCACCGCGCCCATCCTCCGGCTCCCGGCTCCCGGGGGATGCTCCCAGCCCTGCAGATCTCACATCCCTGCTAATTCCAGGTGCGGGCCCGGGTTCCAGCAGCTCCCACTGAGAGCGCTGTCACAGAGCTGTCACCCCCCGCCAGCCTGACCCTTTGCACTCCCCAGCTAATTCCGGCGCCTTCCCATTTCCTGCAGGATTCCGGCTGCGCGGTGACTCCCTCCAGTCTTTTCCCAGCGCTTCCCTGTCGGGCTTGGAGTCAAGGAGGGAGAGGAGTAGTGGATTCTGCATATTCAGCACTTGACCCTGCCTTTTCCCAGGCAGGAATTCCAACGGGACCTCTCTAGGAGGGATCCCGACAGCTCCCCTGGGCATTCCTTGCCTTTGTGGCTCCTCTCCTCTCCCCCAGGCCATGTGTGTTTGTAGTTACCAAATGCAAATCACATTTCCCACCCTCCTGGCTGGAGTTCTCACTCCACAAGATCCTTCCCGGTTTTTTTTCCCCCTCTCACCGCTTCGCTTTGCAATGCTCGGCGGAGCTGGCAGCCCCTCCCGTTGTCACCTCCCTGTGATCTGGGATGCGGATGGAGGGAAGGCATTCAAGCAATCCTAATTTAGTACCTGCAGCCCTCCGGACACAGAAACTGCGGCTGTTTTTCAGCCCTGCAGCTGAAACTCTTTTTTCCGAGGAATGCCGTGCAGCGACCCCTAATTGCATTGTAAAAGGAAAACTGGAGATAGCTTTTGGCCTTGGGCAGCTGCGGTTTTCCAGGCGCTCTCGGAGGGCAGACGGCAGCAGGCAGAGCCAGTCAATGGCACATTAACCACTGATAACCGGGGTTAACTCGCACTCGCTCCTGGCGCTCCCCGAGCTCAACTTCCAGCCCCCGCATCCTCTCGAGCCACCGCTGATTCCTCCCCTGCTCGCACAGAAACCTGGAGCACATTAAGGGGAGGGGATGTTTTACAAGAAAAGCTCGTGCATTGATTCCGTGACCCAGCAGAGACCATTAAAAATGATGGAATGGATATGGAAATGAGTAATCGTCCAGCTGGGCTCGGGCTGGGCGCGGCCAGCTCCAGTCAATGGGAACCAAAAATAAAGCGGAGCCTCCAGGCAATGCCGGGAGCCGCAGGAACCCACCCGAGGATTCCCATCCCGTTTACCTGTCCTCCTGGTGCTGTGGAGCCCCTCCAGCACCTGTTTGGACTCATCCTTTCTCTCCAAAGGCTGCACCAGCAGGAATCTCATCCCATCCAAGTGCTTGGCCAGAATCCGTGCTAGGGGAAATGTGGCTCCCAACCCCTTGCTGCTCACACACACCCTTGGCTCATCCAGCCCACATTCCCAAGGATCAGAAAACAACCCTGGACTGCCACAGTTTCCAGCACCAGCCGTGAATCCCAGGCAGACAGAGACCTGAGGAAGCAGGGGGTAAAACAGGAGCAGAGGAAGGCAGGGATCTGTAATTAAAGGCAAATCTGGGCCAGTGAGAAGCAGAAAGATTTGAAAGTGAGCTGGTCCTCAGATGTGTGAAAGGAAAAGTATGGATGTGGGGCTTTATGGACACAAGGCTCTCCTTAGAACTCTTTCTCCAGGACCAGCTCAGGAGGACACGGAGGAAAGATTGTCCTAAAAAGCAAGGCACAGAGAGTTACAACATTTATTTAAAAACACACACCAGAATCCCACTTACAGGAAGTACAGAAAGTAAGTTATTTCTTGCTTCTCCAAGGCCCCTGGAGTTGTGTCCCCTCTCCAGGGCAGAATTCCAACACATCTGGTCCCGAAGGGCAGAAGGAGTGGGCTGGAGACCTCAGTGGGCCTGAAGGAGGGGCAGGAAGGACAAGCCATGAGAATTTCACGTATGGAGTGTGCTCCCACCTCTGACATGGGGACAGGAGCTGCAGAGATGCCATGGCTGGGTTGTTAGCACACAGTCAGGGGTGGGTTTGCCAGGCTGCCCAGTTTTGGCAGCCTCCAGGAGCTCTCCTGTCCCTGATGCCTATGTCATCAACAAGAGCAGCACCATCTCTGTGCAAATGGTCTCCACTGGGATGCTGCAAAGGGCCCTGGAGCAGTGTTCTCCCCTGAGGAGGAGCACCTGGATGAACCCACAGCAGAATCCTGTTCCTGAGGGAGCTGCCTGTGACCCCCTCACCCGAAGCAGCAAAGTTCCACCCCTGCAGCCTTCTCCCAGTGGATGACTCTACCCCCTTCCATCTATCACTCCTGGCTTTCAGGCTGCTGTCAGACTCCTCCTGCAAAGGGACAAAGGCAGCCCGGGGTCCCCGTTGCCCCCAAGAGAAAGGGGCCTGTGGGATGATCAATGGCTTTTCCCAGCTGGAGACAAAGGGCTGGCCACTGACCAGCTGCAGGAGGGCAGCTCTTTGTCCTGCCCCGAGGTCCGGCTTGGAAGGGACCGAAGGCTTCCCAAAATCCCCCAGTCTGAGGCTTTTCCAGAGAGACCAGGCTTCCTGCACAGCCTCCTCCTTGCTGGGGGCATCCCTTGGGACGGGCTCCTGGTGTCCACCTGGTGGGTTCTCCTGCTCACTTGCAGACGTGTCTGTCCAGGCTGCGCCGGCAGCGCCTGCACACCACGGAGCAGCACCAGCGGTAGCGGCAGTGGCAGCGCTCCTGCACCTCCTCCGTGTAGGTGTTGTAGCCACGGCCACAGCACAGCAGGTCACAGCTGTCACTGCCCACCGAGCTCCTGTTGCACGGCCTGCGGAGAGAGGTGGGAGCTGGGCACCTGCCCTCCCAGGCCCTGGCCTCCCATGGACTTGCTCAGAGCAGGAGGCAGCAGGGTCGTGGAATCATGGAATGGTTGGCTTGGAAGGGAGCTTAGAGTTCACCCTGTGCCACCTCCTGCCATGGGCAGGGACGCATTCCGCTGTCCCAGGATGCTCCAAGCCCTGTCCAGCCTGGCCTTGGACACTTCCAGGGATCCAGGGGCAGCCACAGCTGCTCTGGCCACCCTGTGCCAGAGCCTCTCCACAACCAGGAATTCCTTCCCAATATCCCATCTAACCCTGTCAGTGGAAAACCATTCCCCCTTGTTCTGTCCCTTCATTCCTTGCCCTCAGTCCCTCTCCAGCTCTCCTGGAGCCCCTTTAGGCCCTGGAAGGGGCTCTGAGCTCTCCATGAAGCCTTCTCTTCTCCACGTGAGCACCCCCAGCTCTCCCAGCCTGGCTCCAGAGCAGAGGCTCCAGCCCCCAGAACATCTCCATGGGCATCTCTTGTTGAACAAGTCCGTGCCTGTCTTGCATTGAGGGCCCCAGACCTGGGGCAGCAGTGCAGGTGGGGTCTCACAAGACAGGGATTCAGGGATCTGCTGCAAGCTCACCCCAGCCCATCCACATCAGCTTCCCAGGACACTCAAACCCAGCAGAACAGGCACTCCTGGAATCAGAGGCTGAGTTTTCCCTACCTGTCCTGTGTCCCCAGGGAACCCAGCTGGGGGTTTGGGGTGCAGTAGTCAGGAGAGCTGATGAGATAAACCAGATCCATCTCTGTCACTGGCCTGGCATCCCCTTCCTTGGGGATCAGCTGCTTCCTGGGCCCCACGAGCCGATGGGTCACCTTGAGAGCTGCCAGGTACCTGGATTTGAGGTCAGAGGCGATTTCACCCAGGTCTGGCAGCCCTTTCCAGCAGGTCTTCACTGAGCAGGAGCCTGAAACCCCGTGGCATTTACACCTGGTATCCAGGGAGTCACTGAGCACCTGCAGGGCACAGGGGAACAGGTAAGTTCACTCTCTCCTGGTACCACTTCAGGGATTGACTCCCAAGGGCACCCATGGGAAGTTTCAAGGCATGAAAGAGCTCAGAGCTGAATATAATGGGGCAACCAGGGGCTCAGCCCTGCTTCAATCCCTTCTGATAAGAACCTGATCTTGGGGAACTTCCCAGAGGAAGTGGCAGTGGGGCTGGAGGCTTTCCAAGCCTCACCTGGGGAACAGGAGTGGATGGAAGCTCAAAGATGGGATGGGCTCGGGAGCCCAGCTGGAGCAGGGCAGGACGAGCTCTGTTTCCAGTGAGAAGGGTGCAAAAAAGCACTGGGAGTACTGGTGTGAAATATCAGATAAGTGGGGCTACTGCTGTGAGGTGTCAGGTGTGCTGGTTGTGGAAAGGGTGTGGGATGTCTAGGGGTGGGCAGCAGTGTGTCTGCTAACATATTTTTTAACCATTTTGTTGCCTCCTGGTGTTCAGGACATCCCAAAAACCTGGCTGGCATCTGCTGCCTTAAATTAGGGACCTCCGCCCCTGCCGCGAGGGGTGCTGGGCTCCATCCATCCCGGGGGGCTCGGACCCACTGTGTCACCCCCGGGCAGTCCCAGGGGCCTCATACACCCATCCCAGACCGCGGCAGCCCTGGTGGGCTCCGTATCCCCCATCCCAGCCCGCAGACCCGGGGGTCCCGCACCCACCGCCCGTCCCACGGCTCCGTTGTGCCGGTTCACGGCCCTGAGCCCGGGCGTGCTCCCGGGGCCGGCTCTGGCGGAGCCCTCGGTGAAGGCGGCTCCGAGCTGGAGGCCGTGGCTCAGGTTGTCGCCGCAGCCGCCCCAGCGGGAGCCGGGCGCGGGGGGCTCTGCGGGGCCGGGGCCGCAGGAGCACAGCGGGAGCTCTCCGGAGGCGCAGGAGCGGGCGATGCCCTGGGCCACGGCCGCCGCCGCCAGGGCGTGCACGAAGGCGGCTTCCCGCGTTCCTGCGGAGAAAACAGGGATATCTCCTTCGTCCCTGCCCGGCCAGGCTCTCCTCTCACACATTGCAAGGAGTTTATTTCGTCTTGCAGCGGGATAAACCCAAGGTCTCTCAATTTTTGTGTTTTAACCTGTGGCTCCCGTATTACACTGCCTGTATCCCCCACCTCTTCCCCCGCTTTTTTTTTTTTGAGCCTCTGGCAGCTGTTTGAAATGGAAGTTACCGTCTGTCACCTCCCCCGGACGGAACTTTCCCAGGATTAACACCACGTAAAGGCAGGATATTTACCCCAAAGCAGAAATCCAGGGCAGAACGCGCTGCCAGCCCGGGATGCTCCCGGGGCAGAGCGGGAGCGGCGGCCCGGCGGGAGGAGCATCCCTTACCTGTGAGCAGGTCGGGGCCGAAGCTGGGGGCGCGCTGGATGGAGGAGCAGTTCCACCGCATGTCGGCAAAGCTCTGCTGGCACAGCGCCTGCGTCCGCCGGGCAGCGCGGACGATGCTGGGCATCACCTCCAGGTGCCGGCGGCACAGCTGCAGCTGCTCCGGCACCAGCAGCCGGCAGTGCTGGCTCTCGTTCCAGGCCACCCCGCTGCCCGCCAGCCCGCTGTGGAGAGAGGAGGGAGTCACTGGGGGGGCCACAGCGCGCCGGGGGACCGCCAGGAGGGGCTCTGGAAGGAGAGCGAGATCCCCACTCACAGCCACTGGATGGCTGCGGAGAGCCCCAGCTGGCACAGCAGCGCGGTGGCAGCGGCGGCGGGGCGGCCCATGGCCGGGAGTGGGGCTGGGATGGGGACTGGGAGCTGGGATGGGGCTGCGACAGGGACTGGGAGCAAGGCCGGGGCCGCTCGGCCCCACCGCCCCTTTTATAGCAGCGGTGGTGGCGGGTCCTGCCCCCCGGGGAGGGGAACAAAGGCGGTTTCGGTGCCATTCACAGGGTTAGGGACAAGGAGGGGCTGGAGGGAGGTCCAGCTGTCATTAGCAGTGACCGTCCCCACACAGCACCTGGGAGGGGGGTTGAGGCATGAGCCGCTGCAGGATGTTCCCCCCAGCACTGCCAAGGCCACCGCTGACCGTGTCCCCAAAGTGCCACATCCACACGGGCTTTAAATCACTGCAGGGCTGTGACTCCACCACTGCCCTGGGCACGAGAAATTTTCCCTAATATCCAACTAAACCTCCCTGGCACAGCTGTGTCCGCCTGTCCTATCCCTTGTCATGCCTTTTCCATGAGAAATTTTCCCTAATATCCAACTAAACCTCCCTGGCACAGCTGGAAGCTGTGTCCTCCTGTCCTGTCCCTTGTCCCCTGGGAACAGAGCCCAACCCCCCTAGCTGCTCCCTCCTTCAGGGTCAGCACAGGCTCACAATTCCTTTTTCTGCCGTGGCAGGGCACCAGGGCTGGCTTGTGCCTGTCACAAGGTGCATTTCTCGGGATCTCTCTCCGACAAGCACAAAACCAAAACTGCTGCTTGGAGCCTGTGAGGAACCAGGTAGGCTGGGATTTTCCCACAGTGGGAGGTGACGTTTGACACAAGCCCAGCTGACCCCAGGTTTTGGAAAGGGTGACAGGTTGAAACCCACTTTGTAGGCTTTCACTTTCTCCCTGGCTGTGCTACTTCCTCTCTTTCTGGAAGGTGCTTTTCCTTGACAGAACCAAACTGGGGGTTGGTTGCCATCCCCCCACTGTGATCTCTCACCTTGACAGGACATGCCTGGATGGTTGATTATTGTCCCCTTGTGACCTTCCTTTGACTGAAACCAGGGCACACGGCTTGAGTCATTGTCCTTCCCAAACTATTCCCTTGGGATGCAAAGGCTCATTGTGCCGGAGCAATGGCCCTTGAGGAAGGGTCCCAGGTCACTCCCAAATCCCAAGCAGTTATGAGGGGATTGGTTAAAGGGCAGAGAGAAAAGAAGGAGCACAGAGATGACCCAAGTCTATATTCCCTAAATACAAAACCTGGTGTTTTGGATCCTGTCCCTTGTGGCTTCCAGCTGAACTCCTCAGGGTGTGGGTGGTGTCTTGTTTTGGGACCTGGAAGGTCTCCGGGGGGATACCAGGACAACACTGGGGTGGGATGGCAGCTGGGAAGGCCCCTGAGTTCCCAGGGGGTTCTGGAGCTGTGAGAAGGGTCAGGAAAAGCTGCTGGAGAGCAGGAATGCAGAGAGGAACCATCCCAGGATGGGCTGGCAGGAGGGAATTCCCTTCACAGGTGATAGGAGCTGTGAGCAGCACCAGGACAGGGGGGCTTAGTCCCAGCCCATCCCTTCCCTTGGGATGGGAGCTGACCCTGGGAACTGGGCAATGGAAGCAGTGCCAGCACAGGGAACTGGGCACCCATGTCACATGCTGCCACCTCCCACCAGAGGTATTTTTACCAATGCCTCTTCACAGGAAAGTTTTGCAACGACTGAGTAGCAGGAAAAAACACAAACCCTTCCTTTTAAAGCAAAGCCAGCCCTCCTTTGAACGTCAATTCCTCTTTTTAGCTCAATCCTTGGAACAAGCGGAGGGTGAGCGCTAAAAATACCCCTTCCTTCCCCTTCCAGGCTGGGCTGGTGGGAGGCAGGAGGGGATTCCCAGCCCAGGAGAGGCTTCCCTTCCCCAGCTGGGGCTTCACTGCCGGGGGGAGACCAAAGGAGCTGGGAGAACATCGGGAGAGGCCCCATCCCCTCGCCTGGTGTTGGCCACCCCGGGGACACAGGGAGGGGACAGCTCCAGGAGGGGCTAAAGGGGCAGAGCTGGTGCTGGCTGAGAGCTCCTGGGATGAGGCTTTAGCGGAGGAACAGCAAAGAGCTGTCCTGGAGGGCCAAAGGTTGGTGTCCCTCACTCCTGGGCCTCAGGGCCAAAGCAAACAGCTGTGAGTGGATTGTGACCCCTGTGAGCACACGGGGTCCCCGTGCTCTGCCCCAGCTCCCGATGGCCGGCGGCTCCCGGGCTCAGCCGGGGCAGATCCAGGCACCTTCCAGGGGTTTCCCTGCCACCCAAGTGTCCCCTCAGACCCGGGTGACCTCGGCTCCCCAGCCCAGCCTCACCTTCCGAGCGACCCTGCGAGGAGCCACATCCCTTCGCGCGGAGGCTGTGCCAGCGCGGTGACAGCGACGCAGGGGGTGGTGGCACGCGGTCATGTGGCACTGACGTTCCAGCTCCTGCCACAGCCCACGGGCTGGGATGAGATTCCTGCTGCTGGTGGACATCCTGTCCCCTCTGGAGGCTGGGGACAGCGGGACGGTCACCCTGGGTGGCAGGAGCCCTTCCTGCCACGGAGCTCAGCTTTCCTTCAGGGAAACCGTCCCCTTCCTCTTTCCAGAGAACATGGGACAGGCACCGAGAGCCGGCTGGGGGCGGCAGGAACCTGATCCTCCCAGTGTCACCTGTCCCCAGAGCGTCCCAAGTCCGGGAGCGGGGACAGCGGCTCTGCACGAGGACACAGCAGGGGGTGACACTTCCCTGTGACAGTGTCCCCGTGCAGGCAGCCCGGGCACAGCTGGGAGGGAGGATCCAGCTGCAGAACATGTGGCAGCATCTGTCCCCACAGCCCGGGGAGGTGACGCTGCAGAGGCAGGAGGGACCCGGGGGGACACGTTCCACATCTGCCCCACCCCGAGGCACCCCGGGACGGAGGTCCCAGCCCGGCCAGAGCCCCTGCAGAGGAGGAAAAGTGTCATGAACGACACGCCCGGCCTCCCCCCGGGCTGGGAAGAGCTGCCGGGGGAGCCGCGCCAGTCACAGAGCCGCTGTGGCAGGGAGGGATAATGGGAAGCAGCCCCACGGATGGGAGGGACACAGGGCGGTGTCCTGGAGGTGCCACCAGCCTCTTGTCCCATCCCAAAGCTACAGAGAAAGCGCCACGTTCACCAGGAGCACATCCCAGGCAGCCAGAACACGGCACGAGGGTGAGATCCAAAGGATTCGGGAACGGGCGCTGCAGCAATACCAGGGAAAACATATCAGGGAAAACAAAAGAAATGGAACCTCCAGCAGCCCTCTGGAAGGGATGTACCTTCAGCTGGGTGAAAGGACTGGTTATCTTCCTTATCTTATCAGGATTGGGGAGATTTAGGTGAATTTAGGCTCTGTCTGAACACAGAGGAGGAGAAACGCTCTCCTCTCAGCTCGGCCTAGCTGGGATGGCCCGAGGAGAGAGATCTGCCAGGCACTTCCCAGGATATCCTTCAGCTCCTGCAGCAGATGAAGCTCTGGATCACAAAAAAAAAAAAAAAAAAAAAAAAAAAAAAAAAAAAAAAAAAAAAAAGAGGGAAAAGGAAAAAAAAAAGAAAGAAGAAAAAGAGGAAAAGCAAAACTGCTGTAGTTGAAGTGGGTTGAGGGAAGGTAATTTCCGCCTGGGTTCGTGAAACAGCTCAGTGGAAATTTTTGATAAAAATCTATTCTTCTTTGAAAATGTAGATCCAGGGAAATGTGAAGGCTTTCCACTGGAAAGAATGAGTTTTGCTGGATTTCTCAACCAGTTCTCTAGAAAATTTGTCAATGGTCACAACACTTTAACCACTGCTGCTTTTTTTGTCAGACCAAAATTTACACTCCTGCCGCCTTCCAGCCTGACAGGAAAATGCAACATTTTTGGCATCGCCGCTTTATTTGTTCAAAATTTAATATTCTACAGATCTTTTGCCCTCCTTTTGGATCAAGAAAACACTGGAAATGCCAAGGCATGCCCGGGATAGGGAAACCATTTCCCCTAAAGCACGGGAAGCTCCGGATGAGGAGCAGTGCAGAATCAGGACAGACCCCGCGTTTCTCTCGGCCTCGTGCTGGTTCTGGGGACACAAACATGGCTTGGGGCCACCTCGTTGTCCCCTGGGCCAGCACAGGCTCACCCCATGTCCTGCTCCTGGGGCTGGAAGAAGGGGACATCGCCCTCAGATTGAATTCTTGGCAAATCCATGGGAGCACAACGTGGAATCCTGTTTTTCTTTGAGGCAGGAAAGCACACAGACACCAGTAATGGTGATAACCCAACACCATGGCCCTGGCTCATTTTCCACACCCTCACAGCCCCTCCTCAGCCTGGGAAGTTTTCCCTCTTCCCCTGGGCTTTACAGAATCCTTAGGGCTGGAGAAATCCTCTGAGATCAAGCCCAGTTATTTGGGAGCTTTTTCTCTGGGGTAAAACCAGCCCCAGGATTCTCCCCCCTGTTTCTAGTGCATTTTCCAGCAGATGCTTCAATCTCCAGAGAAACTTCAGGATCAGCAGCTGCTGTCCCCAAGTGCCACTGCCCTGAAGGGGTCAACCCCCGCCAGCTGCTGCTCCGCGGGGACGCGACACTGGATAAACACGGCTGGGGACACTCAGGATGCCCGAGGCAGCGCCTGGCACCGAGCGCCGGCAGCACATGGTGTCCCTGAGCACCCGGTGGTACGTGGTGTCCCCGCCCGTCCCCAGTGTCCCCGCCCGTCCCCGGCTCCGAGCTTAACGCGAGGAAGACGCTGGCGGGAGCGGCAGCACCGAGCCAGGAGATCTCCGGGTGATTCGAGGGGGAAGCACAGCCTGGGAAGGGGTTAAACGAGGAGCAGAAGCCACAAAAATGCACCAGAAACACCCAGTGGAGGCACCTGCGGCCCTGAAGTGTCCCTGCAATGTCACTGCAATGTCCCCTGGGGCAGGAGGCTGGCCCGGCATCGGGGATGTGCCGAGCAAATCCCTGCCCCAGGGACAGTCTGAACTCACCTGGGGACACTGGGGGAGCAAATCCCTGCCCCAGGGACAGTCTGAACTCACCCGGGGACACTGGGGAAGCAAATCCCTGCCCCAGGGACAGTCTGAACTCACCCGGGGACACTGGGGAAGCAAATCCCTGCCCCAGGGACAGTCTGAACTCACCCGGGGACACTGGGGGAGCAGGTTCCTGCCCCAGGGACAGTCTGAACTCACCTGGGGACACTGGGGAAGCAAATCCCTGCCCCAGGGACAGTCTGAACTCACCCGGGGACACTGGGGAAGCAAATCCCTGCCCCAGGGACAGTCTGAACTCACCTGGGGACACTGGGGGAGCAAATCCCTGCCCCAGGGACAGTCTGAACTCACCTGGGGACACTGGGGGAGCAGGTTCCTGCCCCAGGGAGCTCAGGTGTCACCCAAGGACAGGGGACAGCGCTGGGGACAAGCCCCAGGTGGGCTCCATGCCCAGAGCCCAGCTGGCCGTGGCTCCCCAGAGACATCAGCTGGGGACAGCACTGGGGATGGAGCTGGGATGCACCGGGATGAGAGTGGTCAGGGGTGGTGGTGGCTGTGGCACGGGGACTTTTGTGACCTGAGAGGGACATGGGAACAGGAGCTCCAAGGTTTGTGGGAGCAGGAGATCCAGCAAACAGCAGCCCTGGAGCAGGAGGCTGGGCTCCCTCCTGTCCCCAAGGTCCTGCAGGGTGGTGACACACAGTGACAGGCTCCCCTTCTGCAGCCACTCGCTGTGACAGGGCACAGAGCTCTGCGTCAGAGGGAAACTGAGGCAGGGGTGGAAATGTGGGGGTCACCAAAGTCACCGGGGGTCCTAGAGCTGTATGCCCAGCAAAGGCCAGAAGCTGAAGCCCTGACATATTTTACACCAAAAATGCCCTTTTTGCTTCCCAGTAAAACCATGATAAGCTTGAAAGAAAAAAAAAGGAAGAAAATGAAGCAATTGGGATTTTAAATAACTTCCAAGCCCTTTTGTTCCCACAGCTCCAAGCCACCAGGTGTGTGGAGGTGACTGGGCCCAGCTGGGGACTTCCAAGGTGGAACCAAATGGATGTGAAACGTTAAAGGTTTCACTGCAGCCTCAGTTTTGTATTTCCTGGAGCTGGCCCAGCCCTTCAGGTGCTCCCACTCTGCCCTGGGAAGCTGGACAGGTCACTCAAGGGAGAGATGGACACCACCACAAGGTGACAATCCCACTCAACACCTCCTCCTGCTGCCTTGCTGAGCTGGGGTCTGAGCCCCTGCAGCATCCCTGGCTTTGGGGGTGCTCAGAGGGTGCCAAATCCCTCCAGGACCATGACTTGGGCAGCACTTACCTTGTGCTGGACCAGCTGTCTCTGCCACCGCCACCTCGGGGTCCTGGCACTGAGGGTGGGACACCTTGTGCCAGCCAGGGACAGCACAGACCCCCACTTCTCCCATTCCCACCACCCCAGTGGGCGAGGACAGGGTGGAATTCCTCCCAGCATCTGCAGCAAGGAAAAGCAGCAGAGGTGGGCAGGGTCCCACAGAAACCCCCTCCCCACCCCGGCACTGCGAGCCACCACCAAGCACCAGCACCACTCCCATTGCCATTTCCATTCCCTGCTGCTTCCTTCTGGATTAGGGAATGCTTCAGGAGATGCAGCAAGGCTTTAGCAGAGCTATTAAACCTTCTTAAAGGGGCTGCTGGGCTAGCTGGGAAACACCCAGGTGGCCCCAATGGAGACAATTCCCGGCCAGCTGAGTGTGATGTGGAGGAAGGGGGTGCTCAGTGCAGCCAGCCCAGGACTCAGTTTCCTGTACCCAGAGATGGGAATGTGTTATGGCACCCCAAATCCCATGTTTGATTTCTGGCAGGGGTCAGAGAGGACAGGGAAATGTCCCTTCTGGAGAAGGGGAGGTGGCTCAGAGCCCAGCACCCACCACACTCCTGCCTCCGGGTTCACAAATCACACAGGTACCAGCGAGACCTAAACCACAATAATATTATTAATATTAATATTATTAATAATAATTAGAGTTCTGACCGACGGCTGCAGGTCTGGGCTACACTTTGGTGATGCTGTCAGGTGGCCTCTCCTCAGCTGGCCCCTCTCCTTTGGGATGGGGCTGGGACACTCCCACCCTGTTGCTCCTGAGTCCCGCACATCCCAGAGCCTTCCACCCTTTCCTCAGGAGGCAGAAAGCCCAGGCAGCGAGGAGGGAAAGGCCCATCAGGGCCACCAGCAGAGCCAGGGAAGCGGTGCCCTCGGGCGGGGGACAGATCCACCGGGGAGTGTCAGTGATCCTGGCCGAGATATTCCGGCCGTGCTCCTGGAAGACGCAGCGGGCCTGGCGCAGGTCGGGCACGGCCACGCCGGCCGCACGCAGCGTGTCCAGCCAGCCCAGCGAGCAGCAGCTCCAGGGGTTCCCAGCCACGGACACAGCCCTCAGGCTGTGGGACCAGCTCCCGACCGTTCCCAAGGCCTGCAGGTTGTTATTCCGAACGTCTAGGCTCTGCAGAGGGGAGCAGGAGAGCCCTGTGGGCAGCAGGCTCAGGCGGTTGCCCGACAGGTCCAGCACTCGGAGCGTGCCCAGGCAGGGCAGCGCTGCCTCGTCCATCTGGTTGTCCCTCAGAGAGAGCTCCTGCAGGGACAGCTCCAACCCCCCCAGCGCTCCCGCGGGCATGGACAAGTCCCTGTTTCCTGACAGGTCCAGGGAGAGCAGCGGGGTCTGGTTGAAGGCGTGGGGCTGAAGCCTGGAGATGTTGTTCTTGGACAGGCTCAGGTGCTTCAAGCGAGGCACGTTGTAGAAGGGGGTGCAGGTGTCTCCAGGGGCTGACGTGTGAGAATCCCCTCCCAAATCCCTTCCCTGGTCACTCCCTTGGCTCTCACAAGGCTGGAGGCTGTTGGAGCTCAGATCCATGGATTCCAGGTGGGGCAGGGAATCGAAGAACCAGCGTGGCAGCACATGAAGGGCGTTGCTGCGGAGGTCCAGCGAGCGCATGGACAGCTCCGTGCCATTGGTGACAGACTCCCTGGCCACATCCTGGAGACAGTTCCTTGCCAGGCTGAGGCTGTGCAGGGAGCCCAGGCTGTGGAAGAAGGAAAATGGGAACAGCTTCAGGCGGTTATTGCTGAGATCCAGGTCAGCCACGTGTGCCAGAGTGGCCATGGCGGGCACGGTCCTGTTGAACCTCTGCATCTCCTTGTAGGGCAGGACAAACTCCCTGGGATGGGGTGAGCCTGGGAGCAGGGAAGCAATGAGGTTGTTGGAGAGGTTTAAGTGTGTGAGATCATGGGCTCTGGAGAGCTCTGGAAAAGAGAGGAGTCTGTTATGGCTCAAGTCGAGCACTCGGAGCAGGTAGGGCTCCGCTCCCTCCTCCTCGGAGAAGAGCTCCAGGGCGTTGTGGCTGAGGTTTAAAACTCGCAGCTGCGTGAGGCTGAAGCCAGAGATACAGTGGAGGGAATTCAAAGCCAAGTTCAGCACCTCCAGCTCTTCCAGAGGCTCAAAAGCTCCCTCCTGGATCTCCATGATGTAGTTGTTGCTGAGGTCGAGCTGGCGCAGCTGCGGTGAGTTCCGGAAGGTCCCTGCCAGCAGCTTGGTCATCGTGTTCCCGGAGAGATCCAGCACCCTCAGGCTGGTGAGGTTGCTGATGTACCAGCTGGCCATGTGGCTCTCCAGGTTATTCACAGACAGGTCCAGGACCTCTATATTCCTGAGCAGATGGAAAGCTTCCCCGTTAGCCAAGTAATTCCGGTCCAGGTGGTTCGATCCCAGGAGGAGCGAGCGCAGCCGAGGCAGCTCAGCCAGGGCGGTGGCTGACACGGATTCCAGCTGGTTGAAGCACAAATCCAGGTACTCCAGCTGCCCCAATCCTGGCATGTTGCTGCCTGACAGGTTTTGGATGAAGTTGTTGGAGAGTTCAAGGTACTTAATTCCTTGGCCAAGCTCCTTGGGAAATTTCCGCAGGCCAACTCCTTTGCAAGACACCTTCGTGGGGCTCTGTGGAGAGACAGGAGAGCTGTGAGTGAGGGGGGGCTACAAACCACAGCTCCAGGCAAGCCAGCTGCTGTCCAAGATGGGCATGAGAAGTGGGAACGAGCCCTGCTCCCCCTTCCCAAGCCCAGCTGGTCCAGAGCATCCCTGTTTAGGCAGAGGAAGGGCTCTGTGCAGGCTCCACCTTTCCTCTCGCTCCCGTTTCCTCTGGAGCTGGGAACCTGGATGAGGAGCAGCTGATTTTTTTCTAGGGTGACATAAACCTGCTGTTCCCCATCCAGGCTCTCAACTGCCTCACTGGAATCCCCGCACTCCATCCTCTGAGCACCTCAGGCATGCCAGGGACCACCTCACAGGAGACCAGCTCCAAGGCAGGAAAAGAGAGGGAAAGCTGGGAAAGTTAAAGAGATGGAGGCTGCAGGGAGGTGAGAGCCACAGGGAGAAGATCCAGGGGGATGCTGGCAGCCCCAGCCACGCTGCTGGATCCATCCCAGCCCAGGTGCTCCTTGGAAAGCAGCCTTACCTGCCGGCACAGCGGGGAGCTGGGCCTCGTCTCGGGGCTAGCCCGGGCTCTGAGGATGGACGGGAGCAGGCAGAGCAGGAAACATCCCCGTGCAGCCCAGAGCATGTTGGGCTGCGGGCGCTGCCAGCCCCGTCCCGCTCCTGCGGCGTCGCTGGCAGGCTGGGCAGGAGCCAGGCTCTGTATAAATAGGCTTCAGGATGGGATGGGGGAAGGAGATAAGGCATGTGGGTGTTCGTAGCTACGGAAGTGGGAAAAGAAAGACATCAGCTCGCAGAGGGGGAAAAACGGCACAAAGCCACAGGGAAGGGAAAGAGAAACGGCAGGATGGGGAGGAGGGAGCTCAGGTGACCGGCCGGACCCGCTGTGACATCAAACGCCAGGAGGCAGAGGTGGCACGTAGGAAAGCTGAGAGGGTTTGGGGGAGTTTCCCTGTGCCAGAGACAGGATGTGCCAGCTCCCGGGACGCCAGGGGCAGATGGCGAGGGCTCTGCAGCCATCCTGAGCCAGGGACAGCTCCTGGCTGAGGGATCACCTGACTGTCACATCCAGGCAGTGACATTCCCTCCCCATCCTAGCACAGCCCAGCCGAGGGGACTCTGCCTGCCTCAGGGGCAGAGGAAACAACAGCTTCCCAAGGCTCACCGCCCCTTCCCAGCGGCATGTGCAGAGCTGGAATCCCCCTCCTCCTCCTCCTCTCCCTCCCCAGGGCTCTGCGGTGTGCGAGCGCTGGGCTCCCCGCTGTCACACCCAGTGTCCCCACCTGGGCTGCCGGGTCACCTCCTCGCCCAGGGCAGGAACCAGAAGGGAACTGTCCCTGCGGCAGCTCCAGGTGAGATCTGTGCCCCACCCACAGGGACGTTTTTTTTGTGGTGGCATCTCCGTGTCCTTGTGCCACCTAGTGCTCACACACTCCTTGGGGATACGCCCCTCCTGCTTCACGGGGCACTCTCCAAAATGCACGATTTGGGATTTTTTTTTTGCTCAGTGTGGTCAATTCCATGTGAAGGAGCAAGTCAGGCTGCTGAGGGGTTGTCCAAGAAAGTGAAGTTTCAGCCACAGAGCTCGTGCTCTAATCCTGGAGGTGTCTGGCAGGAAAAAAATAATATATAGACATAAAATACATAAATAAATAAATCTAGATTATTTATAGATATACATATACACTCACAGTTCCACATCTGAGTTACCCCTCACCCTCTCTGCTAGTTGGCGTGGTGGGGGACACTTTGTCACCTCAGGATGTGACTCAGCCTTGAGCTGGCCTGGTGTCCCGAGCATCCAGGTCAGGCAGGACAGCGGTGACAGGCCAGGGACAGCGCTTTGGGCTGATGCCCCACGGAGGCAGCTGCGAGCACACAGCACATCTGTGCAGATGTGAGCTCCTGCCAGGGAAACACCGACCTCTGGATGACCCCTGGGCCCTCCCAAAAGCGGAACCAGCGCGCCCAGCCCTGCCACGCCCGGGGAAAGCCCGGCCTGTCCCCCTGCACCCCAACTGCTGGACATGGGTGTGCACAGTGACACGGCCCCTTGTCAGCAGCTGAAAAGTCCCTGATTTGGATCAGGGACTTCTGCAGAGAATCCCATGGCATTTGCATCCCAAGGCTGTGAACTCCCTTCGCGGGAGCCCCGGGCGTGGATCAGACCCGGCAAACACCGAGAGGTTTTCCTGGATTGTGATAAAGGCAGAGTGAAGCACACGGCCTGAACAGGGACAGATCTGCTCTGACATCAGCTATCCTGTGCTTCTTGGCCTTCCTGCCCTCCATGCTGGCTCCAGGGCTCCAGCAGGATCTGTTGGAGAGATTCCCCGTTCCCTCGAGGCTTTTGTGGGAAAAGTCTCCAAAGGATGTGAGGAATGAGCAGCAGGACTGGGGTGTGGAGAAGTGGAGACAGAACCACCTGGCCAGGTGACATCCGTGCTGGGGGTGATGGGCTCCAGCCTGGGTGTTTGGGAGCAGAGGAATACCTGGTTATCCAAGTCCATCGGATCTGCCCTTCCTTCCCTGCACTCCCAGGGCATTGGGAAGGTGACTCCTGAGCAGCTCTGATCCCAGCGAGGCACGGGGCCTCTCCCAGCCCTGAAGGATGGAGCTGTCCCCTCACAAAGCACAGCCAACACTCTGCCGTGGCCGTACAGACCTTCCATGGGAGCTCGGGTGTGGCTGGGGAGGCACATCCCACCGGGAACACCGGGAGCAGCAAAAAGCTCCATCTGCCAAGGCCACCTGCAGCCAGCTCCAAGTCCATGTCTCCAGCTCACACTTTGGTTAGTGTGAGCACCAGAAAAAGCCTGCTAACACATTCCATGAAGGAATTGCTCCCTCCTGCCCTCCTCCTGCATCCCAAGCACGCACCAGGAAGAACTTCCATGCAGGAATTGTTTTCTCCTGCCCTCCTCCACATCCTGAGCACACACCAGAGGGGACAGCAACACTCTGGCCTTTTACAGAGCAAAGGGATTCTCCTTCTGCCTCCCCCTGCCCACAGCCATGGAGCACATCCCAGATCCTGCCAGCGGGGGACAAGGAATGCAAACTCCATCCCCGGCTCTCCCAACCCCCTGTTATTTACGGCTGCCCCCAGCCTTGCTGCTCAGTCCTGTTCTAAAGCAATCCTGTTAACGATTTGCTTCATGTTCTCACTGTACACAGTTGTCCTGCTTCATTCTTGTCACAGGAACATGTCCCTCTTAATCCATTTGAAAGGAAAGAAAACCACAAAGCCCAGTGAAGAGCCCCCAAGGCTCTTGCCCGTCCCACATGTCGAGGCTGAAGGGAGGAGAAGCCACTAAAAAGCCAGAGCAGCCCATTTGTCACGCAGTTGTTTCCCGAAGCGCACGGCTCCTGTGAATAGCGAGGCCACGGCCAACGCCGCTGCCCCAAGGAATTTTTGTCTCCCAATAACTGCAACACTTGGCAAGGGACATCACTCGCTGGGGACGGAGCCAGGAATGCTCCAGGCAGGGCGGACCCTCCGTGGCCACAGCACAGCGCTGGGACACGTCCCTCCCACACCCTGCAGGTGACCGTGAGCCACCTCTGCACGGAGCCAGCACCAAGAGCATGGAATCACAGCATTGGGCTGGGAGGGATCGTATGGATCAAACAGTTCCAACCCTGCCACGGGCAGGGACACCTTCCACTAGCCCAGGTTGCTCCAAGCCCCATCTAACCAAGCCTTGGACATTGCCAGGGCTGGGGCAGCCACAGCTTCTCTGGGCAATGTGTGCCAGGGCCTCAGCACCATCACAGGGAAGGATTCCTTCCCAATATCCCACCTAACCCTGCCCTCTGGCACTGGGGAGCCATTCCCTCTGTCCTGTCACTCCAGGCCCTTGCCCAAAGTCCCTCTCCAGCTCTCCTGGAGCCCCTTTAGGCACTGAAGGCCCCAAAACCTTCTCTGCTCCAGGCTGAAGTTGTGACTTTGGGATTTGTCCCGTTTCTACACAGGCTGCAACTTCATTCCCCTCTTGAAAGCACAAACAGGCTCTGGAAAGAAACACAGGGAAACAAACTCCAACCAAGCTGAGCAAGTGTGAGCCAAGGGCTGAGACAACAGAGCAATTTGTGCCTCTTATGGCTCAGAGCATCTTATGGCTTTAGGTCTCCCCAGCTGAGGGGAGGTAACAGGACAGAGTTGCTCAAGAAGCCAAAAGAAACAATAGTGTCCCAGCTCCTCTATTAGTCACCAGAAATCAAGTTATGACTAGACTCAGCAGGGCTCAGAGAAAAGAAAAAGTGGTGACTTCATGCTGGACCGGATTTTAAAATCCCACTTTTTTTGCTTTGCTAAAGTCTCCATCACCACTTATTTTAGGTAGGAGAGTGCCAAAATGAAAGGGGTGGGGGAAGGAAGGCTAAAAACCACATCTAAAAGCAGGACAGTTGCTATTAAAACAGAAAAAAAAATCCTGTTTGAATATTTTATTCTTAAACATAACAAACTTCCTCCGAGTGGTGTCACAAGTACTTGTGGCTGCTCTACGTGGCTCGGTGAAGCCTGTAGAAATGTGTTCTGGTTTGCAAAATATTAATTAAAAAGAACAAAACAAATCCCCCCCCTCAAAAAAAACCCAAAAAAACAAAAACAAAAAAACAACCAAAACCAAAATACCCCCAACCCAACTCAACTTGCTGTAACAGCAGCAGTACTTGAAGGCAGCCCCCGCTGGGGCAAGGTTACCTCTGGGGTAAGGGCAGGAGCTGAAAGGAGCAGAGGCCTGGACCCGGGAATCGGCGTTTTCTTTGGGATTTGGTGGTTTCTGGAATGTGGAGGCAGTTTCCTATCTGCTAAGCCTGCTCTAGTTATTCCTCTTCCTCTCGCACTTCCTGCTTTTGCTTCCAAGCTCTAAGTCGAGGCACTTTTCCTCCTCCTCCTCCTGAGGATGAAAGTAAACACCACTGACCCAGTCTCACCCACCTCCCCTTGCCCCCCGGCCCTTGCAGCTTCCCCTGGGAAGGCAGGAAGCCAGAACCCCCTTCCTGGCTGTCGTCAGCGTGCACATGCAGGAGCCTGGCTGGGATTTTGGGACAGGAGTCCGTGTCCTCCCGCTCCCGCCTGGGGTGCTCTTGCCAGTGCCACACCCGAGCAGAGCCCCCAGCTCTCCCACCAAGCCTCGTGTGAAGGTCACAGAGCAGAGTATCAGTGCAGTAATACTTGAAATACTGAGACAAGGCACACCCAACAGCCTTTCCTCCTCACAACGCTCTCCCCACCAGCTTTTTGGTTTGATCCGAGTCTCCCCGCGAGTCACAGAGGACAATTGTGCTTCCTGCATTCACATATAGGAATAAATAGCTCTGGATCAGTTTCCTTTATGGCCGGATTACAGAACCCCTGAAATACTGATACGCTTTATGAACAGCAGCACTGTGCAGTTCCGTGGGTGTCCTTGGCCACGCCAAGTTCCTCTCTAGGATGCGGGTGCATCTCCCAGGCGGATGGCCCCAAAGAAAGTCGTGTGCTTGCTCATGTTGATGGAGATGTCAGCGTGGACCATCTTCACGGCGATCTTCTGCCTGGCCTTGAGCAGGCACACCCCGGCCGTGTAGCAGGTGTTGAAGTTGGTCTTGCCGGTCTCGATGCTGCGAGTGCATTGCAGAAAGGGCTTCTCGTCCACCACCACCTCGTAGCTGGCAAAATCAGTGAAGTTGATGTAGTAGACCTGGTGTGAAGCAGGGAGAGGAAAGGTGTCAGGGAGGGGGTTGGGGTGTGGGGAGCAAGTGCAGCGTCTTGGGGGTGTGTGCAGCCCCTCCTGGCCCCAGCACCTGCACCCACAGGTGACTTGTGCAGGGCAGGGAGCGCCCCAAACCAACCAGGAACCTCTTTTATTCCGCTTCAGACTGACCCAAGCATGCAAAAACCCCTGAATCCATGTGCCTACGGCTGAGCTACCATCCAGCTTATTCCAGGGAAGTGAAACACCTGCACAGAGCCATGCAGGACCCCCTGCGTGCTACAACAGCTTCTCACCCCACGCACAGACACACACATTCCACTGAAGGCCTCTTGCACTTACCTGGCCAGTCCTGCTTCCTGGTGCCAGGAGCCTCCTTTAGTGGTGACATCAGAACTGCCCTAAGGTGGCCTGGGAGCTGCCTCCTGGGTAACTGGACTCGGTGCTTGCACAGGCACAAGCTATTACAGGGAAAAGGCTCTCCCAACCTCCACAGCTTGGAAGGAAATCACCTCACAGTGCTTCTACTGAGTGAACTCCCTGACTTTCCAAAGCCTTGTGACTCTACTTGTCCTCACTTAACCCTCTCCCACACTCTGATTCCAAAGAGCTGCAGGAGGAAGACCTGTCCAAGGAGAAGTCAGTCTCAGGGAGCTGCTTCTTCCTGAAAAAGGAAATCCAGCCCTTTTGGAGGCAGGAGCTGCCTGAACACTGAATCCCTATTTTCTCCTTGATGGACCACAAACAATGAGGCTTCAGTGGCCCAACACTGTGGCCAGCAATCAGCATCAAGCAGTTGGGGAACAATTATACTTTGGCCCATGTGGAGTTATATTTCCTGTCCCCATCCAAACTGGACACATGTCACCAATTCCATGGAAGAGCACCTGACATCCATGGCCCACTTCATCCCAGAGCCGGTTCTGGGGCAGAGCTACACAGAGCAGGAGGAGGCAAATCGAGTCACCTAGGCTGGAATCTGGCCAAACCACCTGGGCTGGGAGTCCTGTGCTTCCAGAGTGACACAGCTCCAAAATAACCACAAATGACCAGTGTTCAGGTCTTTTAAAGCACTGAGCTCAGCATCCTGCCTGCAGGGAGGTTTGGAAGGGTCGGGACACGGGTAAGTGGAGGGATAAACCCGGGATTGGCGGGTGTGGGGTGTGCTTTCAATGACTAATCCCCGGCGGGCGGTGTCCTGGCGGTGACAGGGGTGTGACACTCCTCCCCACACCCATCCTGAGCCGAAGCGGTTACAGCTCCACACGAGCTGCTGGCATTTGGCTGTTGTCTGGAGCCCTCTCGTGGTTCATGCAAGGCTTCCACCGGAACACAAGAATAGGAGGAGTTAGCCTAGGACCGTACTCACTTCTACCTGACTATAGATGAAGTATGTGCCGTCCACCAGTACCTCCAGCTCCCCACTGCGGGCATGCAGCTTAAACACCTTGGGGTTCAGAGTGATGCGAGACCAGTCATTGAGGACTCCACCTGAAAGATCTCAGTATGAGAAAACGGTGGTCACTCAGTACCCGTCAGGAGGAAAAGCACAGGAGCAACACAAATACAGTCACAGCACCACAGGGAGCAGGGAATTCCGAGGGGGAATGCCAGGATTACAGCTAGAGAGTGAGAGCAGGGACTCCTCTCTAGCTCTGAGCACACCGTGGCTTGTGGGGTCGCCTGTCCTGCCAACCCTCTGTGTTCTCAACCTCAAAAGCCAGCGCAGGGCCTGCTGTGCTCTGCTCATCCCAGGGCTGGACATGGACCTGCCTCCTCCTGACCCTGCAGCTGAGCATGTTTGATCCCTATTCCCTACCACATCCATGGGAATGGTCAGCATGGAACCATCATGGAATGGTTTGGGTGGGAAGGGACCTTAATACTTATCCCATTCTACCCCCTGCCATGGCCAGGGACACCTTCCACCATCCCAGGCTGCTCCAAGCCCTGTCCAAGCCGGCCTTGGATACTTCCATGGATGGGGCAGCCACAGCTTCTCTGAGCACCCTGTACCAGGGCCTCTCCACCCTCACAGGGAAGAATTTCTTCCCAATCTCCCATCTAAATCTACCTTCTTTCAGCTTAAAGCCATTCCTTCTTGTCTTGTCACTCCAGGCCCTTGTCCAAAATCCCTCTCCAGCTCTCTTGGAGTCCCTTTAGGCACTGGAAGGGGCTCCCTGGAGCTTCCTCTTCTCCAGGCAAACGGAGACCAGCTTTGGGTCACACGACTGATTTTAATTCTTGTGTTCCTTGACTTCACCATTCCTGACTTTGTAATTGGGATAACTTTAACAAAACCTTTAAAACTCCTAAGGTTTTTAAAAGACAAAATATCATCAAAGTAGGAAATTGCATCATATCTCACAACAAAGCAACCCCTAACAGAGGTCCCTCAACACAGTCAGGGATCTATGGATCCACCACCCAGCCCTTCGGGATTACTGGGATAACCTAGGGACAGACTTTGCTATGAGCCCCAAACTGAGCCCATGTCTGTAGGTGCCTCAGTTTATCCAATCCCACTCTTTTCCTCCCAGCCTCCATCTGCCTCTCCTCTCCCTGCTGTAGGGGCCATTCACTTAAGAGCTGGACTCGATGATCCCTGTGGGTCCCTTCCAACTAAGAATATTCTGTGCATCAGTTGGAGCTGGCAGCTGGACAGCATTGCTGGCTCCCAGCTCTGGATTGTTCCCGAGCAGCAGGGAAGGACACTCACAGGGCATTCCTGCTCTTAGAGAGCAGCTTTCCCTCTGGAAACCCTCAGCATTCCCAGTCATGAAGGGATAATTGGTTTCTGAACGTAAGCAAACAGTATCTTTTCCCTCACATTGTTCCTGGGAACGGGCGGTTTCCTTTTAATTTTGGGGAGCTGCTAACACAAATCCCTGTCCATGAGAAATTCCAGCTGCCACTGCTCACAGGGAAAGCTGTCTTCCCACAGAAGCAGTGGCCAGCCCTCCCCACCCGATGTGTGAGGCAGGAATTTGTGGATGGAGATCCTGCAGCCCCTTCCTGCTGCCCCCACCCAGTCTGGGATTGGGGTAGGGATGGAAGGATGTGGTCCCTGGGGAGCTGCACGTGGGGACTCAGGCAGGGGACAAGCCAGCTCCTCTCCAGCACAGCCAGAGCAGGGAGGCAGGAGGTGATGAATGAGCCCCAGCTGTTGGCAAGGAGAGCAGGAACTTGAGGAGAATTTGGATGGGGATGTGGGAAGGAGGAGGAGAGCAAGGAGCTGCCTGTGGATGGGAAGTGGTTCGGCAGGATCTGGGATTAAAGGCTGCTGCTGGTGGGGACAGAGATGCTCAGGGGATCCCAGGAAGAGCTGGACACCTCTGTGTCCTCTCACCACTGGGTCCTCCCTGCCTTAAATTCCTGGGGAACTGGAAGAAAATGAGCAAATGGGGTAGAGACAGAACAAGGAGCTTAAAATAGAAAGGGGAGGAAAACAGTCCTGGTCATGGAGGGGCTGGGGAGGCACAAGATGTACCTGGAGGTCAGGGAGAAGAGAGATGCAGTGGGGCAGAATTACTGGGGTGTACAGAGCAGGGATAATCCGGGAGCTAAACAGGAGCTCAGGGGAAATGGGGGTGGAAACTCCACACAAGGCTCTTCTTGGGGGGTCTGGGCAGGGGTATTGGAGGGCAGGGATGGGCAGGGATCATCTTGGAGCTGTGTCGTGGGATGGACTGGGATCCAGGAACTCTGTGGGTGCAGGAGGGGCTCTTCCCAGTGCCCACAATTATCAAGAGATGCTTACCATTCTTCACTTGGATTGCTGAGCCTTGGCCTTGGAGATGGACCACAGCTGGCTGCAAGGGAGAGCACAGGGATTGAGGATTAACGGGAAGCACCCTGCCAGTCCACAAAAATCCTCCCCAAAGCTGAGTTTTTCTGTGGAAAGATCAACCCACCTGGATGTCTCTGGAACTGGCCTTGTCTGTGGCACCTGCAAAAGGCAATTCCATGTCATTGAAGAGGAAGATTGAGTGAAAAATCCCATAAATAAAACTTCTTTTATCCCAAAATAACCCTTAAACCCTCTTATAAATAACGGTTTTTACCCCAAAATAACCCTGGAGCCCCACATAAATCACTTTTCTTACTCCATAATAACCACTAAAACCTCCGCTTTAACAGGAGGAGGGATATGAGGTGCAGGTAATATTAAAATATATAAACCAGAAATATTAAATATTAAAATTATTAAAAAACATATAAGGAAGAAAAAGACTCATCCTATATTTCCTTAGTTTATTCCACGCATTTCTGTCCAACCATCAAAATTTGGTGTTATTCAACAGGTTTCCACCAGAAGGAAAAATTGCACAACCCATTCCCTGATCCACAGTGGGAAAGAAACCTCTTGCTTGGCTGCCAAGGTGCCAAGTTTCCCTCTGCAGGTCATTCATTCCATCTCCCTTCCCTGGGAGCCAAATCCTAATTAAGGAGGAGAGGCCTGTGGCAGCACAGCAGGGAGCTGAGGGGCTCCTGCTGCTCCAGAGGAGCCATGGAATCCCAGAAATCCAGCACGGTTTGGGTTCGAAGGGACCTTACAGCCCATTGAGTTCCACCCCTGCCACGGCAGGGACACCTTCCATGTGTTATTCCAAGCTCTGTCCCACACGGCCCAGGACACTCGAGTCCCGCTCCAGGCCCGTGTGCCATGGCATCCGGACACTCCGGTGACACCTCCGGCGTTCCCGCCCGTCCAGCTGGGAGCAGGGGCACGGATGGGTCCTTACCTGAGGGGCCCTGCACTCCGGGAGGTCCCTGAGGGCCCGGCGGCCCAGGGGGGCCCGGCGGTCCCATGACGGTCGTGCCTGGAATGCCGGGGATGCCGGGAATGCCGGGGGGACCCTGCGGCCCGGGAGGCCCTGGTGGCCCTTGGGGACCGTTGGGCCCTGGAGGACCAGCCTTTTTCCCTGGAAAACACGAAAGGACAGGCGCTGTGTTGTGACAGGGCTGTGGGGTGGGCTTGGAGCTGCAGGAAATGGGGAGTTGGGGATGGATCACTCCCGGCTCAGGGCAGCCAGGGTGGGTGTCCTATGGCTCCACGCCACCAGGACAATGCTGCCAACAGGGCAGGACCAGGTCACCACCCAGCAGGCTCCTTGCTTTTGGGAATTTCACTTAAAGGAGCCATGGGGCCTCTCTGGGGCCTCTCAAGGGATGGAGGCTCAGGGGGGCTCTTCCCACAGCTCTGGTCACTCCACTCTCGGCATGGGGTCAGTCCTCAAGTCCCATGCCCTGGGGCTGCTCACATCCCTAGGGACCTGGGGTGACCTCTGGATATGGTCAGGATGCTCCCACAGCACATTCCAATGCACCCAGACAAGGCTGGGCTGTTCTGGTCCACATGAACCACTCTGCAGTTACTCCATTTGCTGGGTTTTGATGGAAAACAGGGATAATCTTTCCTACCTGTTGCACATTAGGATTGGGAGATGATCCCCATGGCTTGGTCTCCTCCAGAGGGCAGTTCAGAGCTGAGCTTCAGCTCTTCCCCTCTCTGTGCTGCTTGTGCCTCAAAATAATTCAGTATTTTGGGCTTTAGATGGAGGGAGGGCCTTGGGAAGGACTAACCCCATCCAGGGGATGGAAACACTGGTGAATTGTTACAATCCCAGATCCCAGACTGGTTTGGAAAGGACCTTAAAGCCCATCCAGTCCCACCCCTGCCATGGGCAGGGACTCCTTCCACTATCCCAGGTTGCTCCAAGCTCTGTCCCACCTGGCCTTGGACACTTCCAGGAATGGTGCAGCCACAGTTCCCCTGGACAACCTGTTCCAGTATTTTACCAGCCTCGTGGTAACAACCTTCTTCCCTACCATGATCCTCAAACACCTCACACGTCCCAAGGAAGAGAAAGGACATAACCACATCAGGAATTACTCCTACACACACAGAGGCAGATGAAACAAGCTCTGCAAGGAAAGCCTGGTCCCTGCTCTCCTGATTTTCCACATTCCTGACAAAAATGATGTTCTTTTGATGTAGTTTTTAAAATGCCACTTTGGAACAGCTTTTCTGCCAAGGAACATAAACAGAGCAAAATCTCTTCAATTGCTGCCACAAGGTCCCCAGTAGGACAAAATTAAACTCATATTTAGATGACAGCAGTAGTTGGGATATGAAATTATAGTTGTTGGAATAGTTTCTGAGTACATTTATGTACTTGTTTCTCTACTAATATCCATCCTTGTAATGGACAGAAGTGTAAGGAAAAATCCATCTTTTCTAGCACAGGAGTGGGGAATCTCAGCATGGCCACTAGCCAGGAGCAAGGGCACAAGGACATCAGGGTGGGACAACTGTGGGCGTAATTTAAATGTGCAGAAAATGAAGTTAAAGTAAGCAGGGGTGAGTAAAGCCACACTGGTATCCCACAGAAAGTGGAAAAGGCTTCAGGGAACAAATCTCCACAGCGATATTTCTCTCCAAATCAGCAGCCACAACTTCCAACCTGAGCTGGCCACAATCCAGCCTTCCTCCAATTCAGTACTTCTCCTCCTCCTCAGGATGATGCTGTGCTTTGGAAATGGTCATCTTGAACCACACCCATTTTCCCTAAACCAAACTCCTCTCACTGACATCCCCCCAGCCCAGGCCATCCCAAGGGAGGATTGCAGACAGGGAGCTGGGAATGCTGCTGCTGTCACTCCAGGCTTCCCTTCCCAAGAGGGATGCACATCACAGCTGGTTTAACTCATCTGCCTCGGAAATCTGCTCTGCTACTCAGGGAGCTGCTGCTTGAGCAGTGACACAGTCGCTCATCCCAGAGACACATTTCTGTGCCTCTCCCTCCTTCAAGGCATTTCAACCACTTCCCTGCATTAGCAAACCTCATAAGACAGAAGATATTCCCTTTATTATCTGATAGCTCCCTCATCAGGTCTCCAAGGAGGTTCCCAGCATCCAAATCCCAGCCTGCCAAGTCTCCCACGTCCATATCCACGGGCTCTGAAACTCAGAGCATGCAGAAGCAAGGAGCTCTCCATAATCCTCACTCATCAAACAATGAACTGGAACTCTAAAAAGAATTAAATGTGACAATACCATAAAATTAAGCTACTTTATACAGCTGTATGCAATCCAGCTCCACGAGATCCCCCTGGCCCCTCTGGAATTGCTCTGGAGGCTGCAGCCATCAGTTGTTATTTGTTGGGCTCATTGAACGCGGGTTAAGCTTTGTTAGGACAAACTTCTCCAACATAAAATTTTACACTGCTTCTCGGAGTAAATACAAATGAAGTTGCTAAGTGTGGCCTGTTCCCACCTCTCAGCTGTGGCTCTGGAGTTTGCATCCAAAGATTAAGGCCATTTGATGTGCTAGTGCAGTAGTACACACATGGAAAACTCGACTGCTCGGATCCTTGGACTCGCTCAAACTCCTGGAAGTAAATGTGGGACCCTAAGTGTGGGACCCTAAGTGTTCCCAGCAGTCCTACAGAAACAAGGATGGCATCAGGAACCCCCCAAACAGAGCTGACTGAATAACCCAAATCCCAACAATCCACTGCAAACTGCCTAAGGAACATCACAAAATCCACAAAACCTTGAGGGCTGAGCAACATTCAGAAGGGGCGCATAAAACAATAATCTGAGGTTAGCACAAGGAAAAGCAGGATGCAAAGTGTGTTCATGCTTAGTTTGGTGGGTCTGAAGGAGAATCCAAGCTGTAGGTTGCAGGACTGGGGTGAAAGCCAAGGCTGGCAAACAGCAACAGTCCCTTGGTATTTGGTACTGACTCAACTCAACTCCAACTGGAGAATCTTCAGGATTAGTTCTGTACAACATAATTAACTTCTTTCAGCGTTTAAGGACATTTTAAGGGGTGCTTGTGGATGTTATTCCAGCCTTTCCTGGAGAGGGAAGCTGCCATTGCTTTCTCCTTCGCATTGGCCTAAGAGAATTCACAAAGCACAGAAAGGAAAATTCAGTTAAAACTCAAACTTACCCTTTTTCTTGTTTTTCACTGAACTTGGACCTACAAAGGGGAAAGAAAGAAAGAAAATTAGTGAAATTCAGGGATCATTTCATCAGAGAAAATCCCCATTGCCATTTTATTTGCCAAGTGGACAATGGATGTATTTGTGGCCCATGCAGCAGCACAGGAATGGTCTCAGCTGAGAGCAGTAACCCAAATTTCAGAGCATCACAGAGTGGTTGGAGTTGGATGGGACCTTTAAAGACCATCTGGTCCAACCCCCTGCTGACTCCTTGTGAGCCAAGTTGTTTAAAAATAAGAATAAAACACCAAAAAAACCACAAAAGCAAAGAATTATTCTGAACTGCTGTTTGAAACAATGGGAACCCAAACCTCCCGAGCACGGAGAGAAAATGTTTACAGTGAAACTGAGAAATGACAGCACTTTGTGAGCAGAGGCTGAAGTGTGAAACACGTTCCACTGCTTCCCCAAGAATTCATCATGGATGGGAATGAACTGCAAAAATCCCCAAACACTCCCTCACTATTCATCAGGGAAATCCCTCTAAAACCTGGGGTTTACCACAGCAATGACTGAAATCACCTTAACTGAGATAAAATTATAACCAATTGAAGGTAATGAGGTTGATTTGAGTCTGAGGGGGTGGAGAAAGGTAAATTCCTAACAGAAAAGCCATTTTCCCATGGATAGGGAGAGGAAGGACAGGAAAAGGACCAGGGAAATTTACCCATCAACCTTACTGATGCCTTTCCAAGAGGAATATTGATTTTTCTACATTGTGCTGCTGGGTTATGGGAAAATGATGGTATTATCCATAAAAGGCATTATCTGTAAAAGACATTATCCATAAATGGGGGTATATATAATTTAAGGGAGAAATTCCTTGCTGTGAGGGTCTGGCACAGGGTGCCCAGAGAAGCTGTGGCTGCCCCAAACCTTGAAGTGTCCAATGCCAGTCTGGACAGGGCTTGGAGCAACCTGGAATAGTGGAAGGTGTCCCTGCCCATAGGGATGAATGAGCTTTAAGGTCCTTCCATCTAAAGGATAATTTCTGCTAATTCACTATTTTAAATAATATTTTTATATTAATTTTTTATAATATTCACAGGTTGGACAACACATGGATTCCTAATAATGCCATCCCAGTATCCCACTAGGAAACCACACCAGACTGTGAAACCTTTTAGGCAGGACAATCAGGCCCCTGATCCTGTACTTCTGAGCCCCACCAGTCCTCATTGTAGCCACTGAACAACATTAGAAGAGGGGAAAAAATCCCATTTAAAGATCCCAGCCCATCCCAACCCAGCGAGACGCGAGCGGCTGTGCCTCGGCAGCCCTCGGAGTCACGAGAGTTTATTTCATGTTCCATAGATCCCACCATTAGCACCAGAACCAGAGTGAAAGTACAAATAGCTGTGGCCAGCCAGACACATTTGGGCTGGCTGGATCCAATTAGCTTCAAAGATGACTGGGAGGAATGAGAACCACATGGGATGTCAATGTTCGCAGTCTATATTACAACACACGCATCTGTTCCAGGCACGACAGAGAGAGATGTTATGGATCTGCAAGTGGAGCTTTCGACAGACACAAAAATATTCCTGACACGAGGGGGAAAAAAAATCAGGATTATTAAGCTTGGGAGCTTCTGAGTCTCTCTGGGGTTTGCATTTGTTTGCCTCCCGAGAGCAGGGGGGGATCGTTTAATTGGAGCACGGAGCTGAAGCTTCTGATGCAGCAGAATTTCCCTTGGTTCTGCTCAAAATGGGAAGTTCATGAGCTACTGCTCCATTTAGGCTAAAATGGTAATAAATTACTGAGTCTAAGCTGAGGGCCACCAAAATTTCAGATTGATATTCCTCTAAGATGCTGAGGTGTTGAGGCAAAAGGCTTTAAAACTTGGCTTGATGGATGTTGTCCCAACATTGATGCACAGAGGAGAAAAATGGTAATTAAAGAATCCTTTCTGCCAGGGTTTTCAGAGGCCACAATCCAATATTTAAACATTAAACTTTTCAAAATATTTAACCTTGTTAAATGCAGTGGTTGAACACACAGATAATATCACTATAATATAATGGATACCCCATCCCTGGAAGTGTCCAAGGCCAGGTTGGATGGGGCTTGGAGCAACCTGGGATAGGGGAAGGTGCCCTGCCCATGGCCAGGGAATGAGGTGAGCATTAAGGTCCTTCCCACCCAAACCAGTCTGGGATTCCATGATCTATCTGACCCATTGGTTACCTCTTAACTGATGGTTAAATACCTACAAGTTATGCAAACCTCAGTCTTTCCCACACTGCCAATCCCATCTCCCCATCCCATTCTTCCCATGGAGAAGCTCCAGGACTCAAAGCCTGTTACCCAACCCACATTTATTTACTGCAGGCCTTGATTCCAAGGATGGCCTAAGAGAAAACTGGGTTTTTCCACTCCAAAAAAAGGGGTCACAGGTGTATCCACTGTGCTCCTTCACCATCCAGGGTATAAAAAAATCAAATTACAGCCTATCTTCTACTGCTCCAGAGTCTACAGACTTGCCACCTCCATGGAGAAGGAAACTCATTTGACTTGAAGAACTTCTGACTGATCAATGTCTCCCACACCTGATTTCAGGAACTTTGCCATGCTGCAGTTGAGGATTTATTCCAGTCCTGAGGAGATCTGAGAGCAACCCAACCTCTCAGCTGTTCCCTGGCACCTCTTTTCCCTTCTTTTTAAGTGTGCACCTTTATGAGGGCATCTTTCTGCTCCTCATGAATCCCTTTCCAGATCCATCAGGAATGTCCCAGAGATCCAGGTGGTCTCAGCTGCCAGGATTGAATGTGACAACCATCCAAGCACAGTTATTCTTCCTGACTTCTGTCCTTCTTCCAACTAATCCCACCTCTCCCTTTCCACATGCTGCCTGTTCTCCTTTGAGGTCAAACCAGGCCCAGAGCTCAGTAAGTCCATCTCCGTCTACTTTTCCTATCTTTCAGCTGAAATTAAATATATGTTTAAACTCTGATCCCTCCTTGAAGGAGCTGTCAGCTCTGTTCACCCCCTTGTTTAGGGGGAGAGAAGTTGGCCAGAACTGTTAATACAGAAAAGGATTGGGAGGGCAGGACAGGCTGGATGGCTTTGAAGGATAATAAGCATGGAATGAGATTCAGTCATACAAAATATACAGTCCTATAAAATATATATACATGGGAAATAATAAAGTGTTCTGGTGGATGCTGGAGGACACCTGCATGTGCTCAGCTGCTGCTGCTCAGCCAGGCAAGGCAGAAACACAATCCTAAAATGGGAATAACTCTGAAAAACTTGGGGAAATCCTGCTGCCACTTAGTGAAGGGTTGAGGAAATCCTGGGAACAGTGAAGCCAGTCCTGATCATCTGATACAGAAAGATGAATTGAAATGAGAAGAATTCCACAGAAAGGCTCCTGGAAAGGGCAAGAAGTGGGCAAGTGAGCTCGCCTTGGTGGCCACTAGCACTGGGAAAGGGGTGAGAGCACTGGGAAAAGAAGGAGAAGACCTGGAGGGTTTCAAGAACAGTGCTGGCACATCCAAACTGCTCCCCAAGACCACTGAGCTGGGAATGAGAAGGCTTCCAGGGAGAAACACAGATCTGGAGAGGAACTTCTGCCTCAGAGTGAGCCCTCGTGTGTCACAGGTCATGGCTGGAAAGTCTCTCTAAAGTCTGCCAGTCCCTTTGGAATGTTACTTTTGGTAATATTTGTGCCCAACCACCAAAGCCATCGCTACTGAAGCTGCTACTGGAAACATTGCAGCTACCTGATCTACTCCTACCACTGATATTCCCTTTCCCTGGATTCCTGCAGGAAAAGCCCCTGACTGCTGCAGCGACTCAGACCAGCTGAATTCCTCATCACAGGACGGGATTCCCCCAGGAAAGATGGGAGCAGGAATGCTGCACGCTGGGCTCTGGACACCCTGGCTGTGAGCAGCACTCCAGAGCCAAACCCCACCAAAAGCTGATTTTTCATAACTGCTGGGGAAATATAAGAGGAGAACATCAGAAAAGGAGGGAATGTCAAGCCTGCAGGAGGGGTAAACCTAGAGGGAAAGGCACAAGCAGGAAAGACAGCTCTATATGATGACAAAATACCTCAACCCAAGCAGAGTCACCACAAGTGGAAGGCTCCAAACCATTCCAAGCCACTCCAAACAATTCCAAGTCCCTTCTAGCAGAAGCACTTTGGGTTCAGATGTAAAACATCTCACTTGAAGCTGAGGGAAACACTTGCAAGAGATGAGTTTTTGGTGTGCAAACCCCCAGCTGTGGCCCAGCCAGCAGCAGAAGACATCTCCCCATGCTTCAGGGAGCAGGTTCCAGCCCCAGCTCCTGCAGCCCTACCATCTGCTGGATCAATTCCAAGGCCTTCAGAAAAATCCCAGATGGTGATGCAACTCAAGGATATTACATGTGACATGTTTGCTCTTAGCAAGATTAATAGAGTTGACTTTGCCCCCCCTCCAATCTCTCTTTCTGCACGCTACACACTGCTATGATTTACTATAAATACAGAAATATCCCAAACTTCTTTAGGACATCTGCTGATATAAATAGGATATTAAAAAACCCCTGCATTCCCTTATTAGCTGTGTGTGTGTGGATTAACAAGAAATAGCTTAAATTCCTGCCAAACAGTTCCAACTGGTTTTATGGATGGGAACAGATCTTTGTAATTATGCTGATTTTATATCAAACCTATAAAAGGTTGACCATTATAGGAATCCACCAAACAAAGGATACACCTAAGGAGGTGCTGAATGTGCTGGAATTCCCAGTTGCCAAGAGCAGAAAAAAGCCATGGAATGCCACAACCATGTTTTAGCAGCTCATGTGATTCAGGACATGACACCAAGTGATGTCTTTAAGGTGTTCATCCAGTTTGGGAAAGGTACATGGCAGCAGCCACCAGTTTTGGGTATCCATCCATCCATCCATCCATCCATCCTTCAGAGACTGTGCCAAGCTGTTTTCAGCATTCATTGGGAATTACTGATCCTTCTCCTATTTCCCAGCACTGAGTTACTCTGGAACATCCTCAATCTTCTTCCCCAAGTGTGACACTGGTCTGGGGACATGTAAGACCAGATAATTCAACTGAGGCACCTTTGTGTTTCCATCTCCCCTCCACCCTGGGAGATGAGAGGATGGAGGTACTGAGGAATTGTCCTCATTCCAGGTTACAGATCAGAGACAAAATCATGGTGATTAACGAGATGTCAGCCTCATTCAGAAACACCACATCACTTCTCACTCTTTCATAAAATAAACATTACATCATTAAGTCACAGAACCATGGAATGGTTTGGGTTGGAAGGGACCTTCATGCTCATCTAGTCCTACCCCCTGGTATGAGCAGGGACACCTCCCACCAGCCCAGGTTACTCCATGCCCAGGTTACTCCATTACCTGGCCTTGGACACCTCCCAGGACGGACCAGCCACAGCTTCACTGAGAAATCCATCCCAGCTCCTCACCAAGCACACAGGGAAGAATTTCTTCCATATGTCCAAAAATTGCCCCTCTTTCAGTTTGCACCCACTTCTACTTGTCCTGTCACTACCGTTCCTGATGACGAGTCCCTCTCTGGCTTCCCTGTGGTCCTTTCAGACACTGGAAGTGGGGGAGTCCCCATCCCAGGAGGTGTCCAAGGAAGGCCTGGATGTGGCACTCAGTGCTCTGGGTTGGTGACAAGGTGGGGATCAGTCACAGCTTGGACTGGATGATCTTGGAGGGCTTTTCCAACCTCAAGGACTCTGGGCTAAGTCCTACCCATCAACCAACCCCTCTATCCCTATTTGACCAATACCAAAGGTGGAAAGAGAAGCTTGGGTGTTCCTTGAGATTCCAGGTGCTGATGACCCTCCTGGCCATCTGGGATGTCAGTATTCCCAATGAACAAGAAACCTCCAGAACTCAGCAGTTTCCTTTCCAGCACCGGTGCAGTGACATTCACTTCATTCCCAGGGGCAGAAGAAATGTAAATCTTTTCAAATATTTTTAAGTATGGGGTTATTAATGCCAGATTCCAGTGGATTGGAGAAAGAGGGATGTTAGCTCCCAACACATGCCTAATCTAGAACATGTGGTTTCGGGGGAGGTTTGGAACCAATATGTTTTCAACATTTTCAGGAAATTTGGTCTATCCAGATGAAAGCTTCTTGGACCCTACTGAACCATCAGTCAGTGATACAAACACTGAAACAAGAGGAATATTTTCCCTTTTCCCTGAAAAAGAAAGTGTTTCTTTACCAGCTCCAGAGAAAGCAATGGGTCTGCTGAAGAGCAGTTTTGGGATTATTACTGCAGAATATCCAGAGAATATGATAAATGATAAATCTAGGAAAACATCCAATAAGTAAATCACATCCTGTGCTACTCCAGAATTCTGCCTGTCTTCCCAGGGTGGCTTTTTGATGAGGAAGGGGGATCTTCTTCTGTGAGTGGAGGAAAAGTGCTGCCCACACTTACAGGAACCCAAGCCAGGGGTGTGAACTAGAACTAATTTCAACAAATCTGAATACAGAGAATATGTTTGCTAAGAGAATGGGGAGGGAATTCATGGCACAAAGTAGGGAAAGATGAAACAGCACTGTGGGATGCATGAATCCATAGGGTAGAGCCCAGGGCATCCCAGCTTTCCTCAGCCACCACTTTTCCTTCTCTCCCTGCTTTTGTTTCAACCTCGGTTTAAAACTCCTTAAAATTCACTCCTTAAAATTCTCCTTAAAAAGCCACCCTTAATGGTCTTTGCCTGGTTACACGTTAATTTGAGATGCCCCACAACAGCTCCCCACAAGCCAGCATTCCCTCCCTGTCCTTCATCCAGTGGGATCTCAGTCCCAGGCCATTCCCAGCGTCACCAGAGGGCCATCCCAGCCTGCTCCACCTGCACAGCACAAGCCCTGAATTTCAGGAGTCTTTGCTTTATGCTGCCCTGTCCCATTGTGGAGTGAGAGGCTGCTGAGTCCCCAGAAATGGCTTGGGGACAGTGACACTCGTGACCCCCAGCCCTGTGCAGGACTGCCCCAGCCCAGAGCCGGTCTCCTCCAGCCTGGGAGATCAAGGACAGTTTGCAGCTCATTTTGGACTCTTCTGAGGCACTCCCTTGGCTCCATCCAATTTTTGAGGCAATTCTTCATCTCTTTGATGGAGTTTCCATGTGCCTCCAGGGGAAGTGTCCTGCACTGAGGTCACTCCTGGGGCTGCTTGGCCACAGGGTGTGAGCAGAGCTCGCGCCCCGGCACCAAGGGCTGGGAATCGTCTCTCATGTGGTGGCTTAGGGATGAGAGTGGCCTTTGCTGCCTCCCTGCTCCTCTCCTCACATTCCACCAAAGGACAAACCTCCATCCATGTGTCATCCAGATGAGCAGATGCTGCTCCAGGAGCTCCATGGATCAGTAGCCTGCTCCCCCCCATTCCTCTGATCCCAAACACCAGCCCCCAGCTCAAGCTCATCGGGCTGAAAACAAACGGAGGGAAGTCACAGCTCATCCCTGGAATCCCTGGAGAGACACGAGATGCCACAGAGCCACAATCTCTCTTCTCAAACAGCTTCAGACCACGTAAGATCTCATCAGGAACAGGGTTTTTTTTGCTGTTGAGAAAGTTTTTTTTCCTCCTGCCAGTACTCAGAGATTTTTGCTTGGCTTGACAAAACCCAGGACTCTTTGGGGAATCATTGGGTGAAGCTCCTAAGGACAGTTAAACCCAAATTTACAGATAATGCCAACAGTGGCAATAGGTTTGTGATGTAATTTATCCCCATCTTTAATCATACTCAAGGGAAAAAAATCCAGTTACTGCAGATGATCAGAACCAAAGTGGGAACATGAGACAGACCTAAGGGACAAGCACTCATCAACCTGATTTTTTGCTCCAGGTAAAGGTGCTGGGGGGAGCAACCCCCCAGCTGGAAAGGACAAAAGGAGCAGGACAAATTAGTTGTGCTCATGCATTCCACAGGTTTTTCCACCTTCAGAAGGATGGTGGGACTCCAAGGGCACCAGGTGGTGTCTGAAGGGAGGTGCTGGAGCAGGTAGAGCCCCACTAGCCCTGTGTATGTCCTTTCTAAGGGCTTTTTGGCATGAGGAAAAATACAGGTGCAGGATTGTAGGAGAACCAGGATGGAACAGCACCTGTCCTTTAGAGGTCTCTCACCTCTGGTGTTGTCACCTCTGTCACAGTGCTGGTCCCATTTAGGAGGAGAGGCTGGATCCAGTTACCTCCTGGGGCTCCCTCCACCCTACAACCTCAGCTCTGCTCTCCAAGAGCCAGAGCTCTGCTTAAAATCCCTCCTCACTTCCTTGAGCAAGGCAGATGTGTCCCTGCTCACTGCAATGGGAATTTCCAAGGCTTCACAAGACACAAGGAACAACCAAGGTGATTTACCTCCTCCATCCCATCCAGATCCACTGTAGGACCAATGACAAGGCACCAGGACAGGGTGCTGGTACCAAAATGCTCTAAAAAACCAGCTCCAGTCTCTGAGTAGGTGCAAGAACACCACAGCACAAATGTGGTCACGAGCAAAGACAAAATCCTGCTCCCAATTAACTCCAGAGCCACTGTTGCTGGCAAAATCCTCCTGCACTGCCTCCTCAGAAACACAAAAAGCCAATCAAACAGAAATCTCCGCCCTTCTCAGCTCCTCTCCCACATCACCAGTCCCAGCCAAGTTCCTGGGGTTCACACTAGAACCTGTGGCCATCATATTTCATTTTCCACCCTCTGGCTGGCTCTGGAAGGAGGATGTGATGTGCCTTTTGTTTCCCTTCAGGCATTTCGGTTGGATTCCAAGCGCAGAGCTGACAAAGAACATTCCCAGTTCTAATTCGAGGATCCCAAGGCTTTTTTTGGCTGCTGGCTGGAGTCACCAGGCTGATTTTCTATCCACCACTGCACCCTCTTGCTTCCTTTATCAATCCCACATATTTAAATCCAACAATTTGAAGCATAGCCTTACAGCTGTGTTTTTATTTTGTTTGTTTTATTCGGTTGTTGCCTAACACAAAACACTCTGACATTTTCAGTCACATCCCACTAAGATAAACAACGAACATATGTCATGAATTCCAGCAGAAATGATTCCCAAGTGGGGCAGCAGCAAGGTTTGAAGTGGGAGTATGAGAGGCTCTCCCGAATTGTTTGCTGGATGTTTGAAATGAGCTCTTCCCGTGGTTATCCATAAGGAATCGAGGGCAGGTGGGAGGAAACCTCTCTGACTGCCTCATGCCTGCAGAATTTGATGAGTTTTTCCTCCTCCCATCCATAATCCTGCCTAATTGGATGGAAAACCTCCATGGCATTGAGCAGCTGCCTGAGAACTGATGGATTAATTACACAGAAAAACGCAGGGTCCGTATCCAAGGATCTGCCCGTATGCATCCACACGTACTTACAGCTGGATGAATCTAAAAACAGGGAAAAATGAGGGAAAAAAAAGGGGAAGAAGGGGGAAAAAGAAGGCAACCCAAGAGAGACCCCATCGCTCTTGTGAGGACTGGATGAATTTGACATGGGGGAAAAAGAAGGGAAAAAAGTGGGAAAAAAGGAAACCTAGGAGAGACTCTACCACTCTTGGGAAGCTCAAGTGAAGTCCCTGCAGCAGCTGGGACATAGGGAATGCTGCCTAGCCCAGCCAACCCTTGCACTCATCCATTGAAAGCAATTAAGGCACTTCCCCAAATCCTGCTGGAATTAGTGGGATCAGATATTACTCCAACAATGTCTCCATACATCACGGCCAACAAAGCCCTCATGAAAACATTCAACCTCAGCCTCATTCACAGCTTTTTCCCCAAGGAATTCCTCACTGCAGCTCTGGGCTGGTGCAGCTGCTCTGTGGCAGCCCAGAGGGTTCCAACGAGTGCCCAGAGAGGGCACAGTGAGGACAATCACAACTGCCATCACCAGAGCAGCAGCTCCAGGTTTGGCTGGTCACAGAATCCCCGAACAGTTGGAAGGAACCTCTGGAGATCATCCAATCCTAGGCAGGGTCACCCCTCGGAGCAGGTGACACAGGAACACGTCCATGTGGGTTTGGGATGTCTCCAGAGAGGGAGACTCCACGCCTTCCCTGGGAAGCTGCTCCAGTGCTCTGCCTCCTCCATGGAAAGAAGTTCTTCCTCGTGTTGAGGTGGAACTCCTTGTGTTGTAGTTTATGGGCATTGTTCCTTGTCCTGGACCTTGGCACTATCCTCTGACACCCTTTGGAGATACTTGTATGGATTATGAGATCCTCTCAGCCACTCACGACACCCCAGACAGAAAAAAAAACTTATTCATCCCAAAATCTGCAGGAGGAGGATCCTTGTGGTGCAAGGGCAGGACCTGAGGTGGGGCTCAGGTGGGGAAGGCGGATCTGATCCAGTTCCACAACAACTCCTCCACTTGCAGCAACCAGACAGGCCTGGAGCACGTGCTGAGCCTGCAGAACCTCCGTGGCTGAGGGTTTATCCACTGAAATCAAAGCTCAGCTGCAAATCTGCCAGCGGGGAGACAATGGAGCCTCTCATGCTGCGAGAAGGGAGCAGCAGCTTCCAGGGGAGCCCGGCATTTCCAGCGCTCGGTGCAGCTCAGCTGCACTCACGGCTCAGCTGCAGCCACATTCCTGCCCCTCTGGAACATCTGTTCTCCTCTCATTAGTGCTGGCCCTGTTTTGTAACACAAGGAACTCTGTGAGATTCCTGAAGCTCAGTGTGTGACCTGGGGCGTTCCGAAAAGCCCCGGGTCTCAGGAGTGGAATTCAGATGGAATCACCAGTCACTTCCAATAACGCCGCTGGCTGCTCAAAGTGCAGCTGGAAAAGGAGCTGAGCTCTGGTCCAGTTTGAGCACAGCCCCTGAGAGCTCAGAATCCACCCACAAGTGCAATCAGGGCAAGTGTCTGAAAGTGCCACCGAGGTGACAATGACCACAGAATTCCTTCTCATCCTCAAAAACTCCAAACCTCCCAGTGGCCACCCCGCGGCCTCATCCCAACCAGGGAAGGACAAAGAGCAGCTCCAGGGATGGACCAGATCAGCAGCACCTCATCACAACTTTGTAAACTTCCAAATAATGAAGCGGAGCTCCTGGAGCAATCCAGATCCCAACTGGAAGGGCTGCTGAAGAAGCCAGGAGGCAAAGGGAGGTTGTGGATGGGTCAGGACACACCAACCATTATTCCATGGTGATCCCTGTGAGCCAGGATAATTCCTCACCCAGGACACCACACAACCAAGCTTGGGCCTCTCCCAGCTTTTCCTATTTAACATCCAGCTGGGACAGCAACACGGCAGAGCTCAGGGAGGAATTCTAAACTTCAGCACCATCATGGAATCATAAACTGGTTTGGCTGGAAGGGACCTTAAAGCTCTTCCCATTCCACCCCCTGCCATGGGCAGCGACAACTTCCACTATCTCAGGTTGTTGCAAGCTCTCTCCACCCTGGCCTTGGACACTTCCAGGAGCATCCACAGCTTCTCTGCACAACCTGTGCCAGGGCTGGAACAGAGCTGGAACCAGCACCTAGACACCACCCTGGGTTTTAGGGACATGACCTTAAACAGCTCCCTGTTATCATAAGCATGGGAACAACACAGAGATAGGGATATGAAAATAAGTTGCAGTCTTAATTTTATCACAGCAATAACAAACACTGACAGCAACATCCTGGGAAAGGGATGAGTTTATCCCCAAAGATTAAAACATCCCATTATTCCCAATTTCTCCCGTTTAGGGGGAAATCACAGAGAAATTCTGGGGGAAATCAGCAAGAACAAGCACTTTGTGGTAAGCCTTTCCTTCTGGGAGAGTCTCCCATGCTCCAGGATCCAGGAAATGTCCAGTATTTACTGCGTGCTCATCACCATGGTTTCGGAGCACAATAAGGCTCTATCGCCCTGCATCCATCTGTGTTTCTGGGAATGCCGGGGCTTTGGGAATTGCACGGGGCCAACACAAAGGCACCCATTGTTCTGGAGGCAGAGGGACGAACCTGCCCTTTCCACAGGAGAGGAAGCCGGCAGGAAAAGTTGCTATTGTGAGCTGGATATTAAAAAAAAACCGTGGAAAAAAATCCGATTGCATCGTCAGTGCTGCCGGGTCGGGAAAGGGGCATGGCCGGGACAGGGCACCTGTGGGATTGGGGCTGCCCAGGGGAGCCAGGCACCCTCAGCCAGACTGGCATCAGCTACCTGCTAAACCATCCCAAAACCATCTAAAATCCATCCTAAACACACCCTAAAAGCCAGGCTGGCATCAGCTACCTGCTAAACCATCCCAAAACCATCTAAAATCCATCCTAAACACATCCTAAAAGCAGGCTGGCATCAGCTACCTGCTAAATTATCCAGAAATTATTCTAAACTCGTCCTAACATACCCTAAAAGCAGGCTGGCATCAGCTACCTGCTAAACCATCCAGAAAACATCCCAAATCCATCCTAAAAGCCAGGCTGGCATCGGCTACTTATTAAACCATCCAGAAAACATCCAAATTCTACCCTAAACCTGTCCTAGAATCACCCTGAAACCACTCTAAAAGCCAGGTTCTGGCATCAGCTACCTGCTAAAACATCCAGAAACCATCCAAAATCCACTGTAAAACCACTGTAAGACCATTCTAAACCTATTCAAAACCCACTCTAAAACCATCCTAAAACCACACTGAAATCACTCTAAAACCAGCAAGCAAATCCTAAGAGGGTGAAACTGGACCCATGTAGCTGAAGCATCACTTCCAAAGCTCCAGGTAGGAGCAGGGCTGGGGAAGAGCTTTAAATCCCCCAGAATTTCATTTTCCTTTCAATCCAAAGCCATTTGCAGTGCTGGAGTTCTCCTCCAGGACTTTCCTCTGCAGGAAGAACTGCCAAAGTAGTAGGAACCAAATTGTTGTCAGCTTAAGGCCAGCCATCTGCTCAGCCTCTTCCCAGCTGCCATGCTCCCAATCAAAGCCTGGAGAACAATCCCTGATGTTTCTCACCAAGCTCAATATGAAAAAAATCTAGGAAGGAAAAACCCAACAAACCAACAACCCCAAACCCAAAATGCAAAAAAATCCAAAAACCAGGAAAGCAGCCCGGCAGGGATCTAACTGGGAACAGAGATGAAAGTAGGAGAAAAAGAAACTATTTTATTTGTTTAAAACAATGTTTTTTAAAGAGTCCTATTGACATCTGCTTTGTAAATGCTCTGTCATTATTTATAACCTCCAGAGCACGGAATTGTCTCTGGAGTTACAACCATGCTACTCCCAGATTTTGGCTTTGTTAGCAAAGAGCCAGCAGCATTTTTACTGGCACTCTGGGAATAGAGATCTAACATTTCATACCCAGTTTATTTAGAAGTGGACTAATTTAACATCCTTGATGGTTCCTTTTAGCACAACTGTTGCTAATTAGCAGCTCCAGAATGATTTGTTCATCTGGGAGCAGCAGCAGTTCCACGGCAGCATAAATACACCAGGGCAAAAGGGAAGGAGGAGAAAGGAGAAAACAGGGAAGAGGCATTGGAGAGGGGCAGGTTTTAGAGAGTTAAAGGAAATGAAACAACAGGTGGAGATGGGAAAACTGAGGAGAAAAGAGGCAGAAAAAACAGAGTGCAAAGGGATAATCCTGGGCCTTGAGAAGCTGGAAAAATTAGTGGCAGTTTTTAAAACTGTGCAAAAGTTGAGTCTGGTGGCAAGGACTGGAAAGTGGCTTCAAGATGATGATCCCAGGACTGGGACAGGCACCAGCCCCAGTGATCCCATGGGATGCCCCAGGGCTAGAGGGACGGAGGGACAAGGAGAGGGACCTTGGCCAGGACACGACCTCGGCTGCTTTAAGTGGCCCAGGGCACCATCGGTGCAGGGCCACAACCCAAAATTAAGCTAACTCAACCATAAAACATGTCAGGGGTCAGAAGGCTGAAACCAGAGTCCTCCAAGGAGGAGCCCCTGAAATTCCAGAGTCCTGTTGGGGAGTGACAGGATCCAGCTGATGGCTTTGCACACCATTTTCCTTGGATTTTTTAACAAAGAGATGCCAAAGCAGCTCTGCTGCTCCCATGTCCCAGCCCTGTGGCTCCATGCTCTGGGCACAGCCAGGACCATCACCCTCCCCTGGCTGCACAGAACCAGCTCTGCCCTGTCCCAAAACCACCTCTTTCACAGCAAAAGGCTTGAAACCAAATCCTCCACAAAGAAAAAGCTTTTGGAAAAGGAACCATGTTCTCCCTGATGTTTATAAATCACCAAAGCCAGCCCATTGTTGGTACCAGGATGAGCAGGACTGGAAGAGCTGGGAAGGGTCAGAGCAGCCTCCCTCCAGCCCAGCCTCCATGCTCGAATCACTTTGGTCTTTCCCTGCATGTGTAAAAGCGCTTGAAAGTTCATAAAATTAATTCCAGACAAATATTAGTGAGGCATCAAGTGGAAAGCACATCTCCTTCCTTCTGGGAATTTATAGTTCAGCCACTTTTATCTTTGGGAGGCTCTTTGGAGATCAAAGATTTGATCAATTTTCCCTTTGCGAAACTCACGAAGAAAACGGTGTTATCGGGACCATGACATGATTTTATTTATTAGTTTAATGATTCATTGCCCTGCTCTGACAGCAAGATTCCTTCACGAAGGTCTAAAACAAACAGCCTGAGTTCCCCATGGCCGTGGCTCTGTTTGTTTCTCGATTTTATGGTTGTTACAAGGTCAAGCCCTGCCCTGACAGCTCCCACTTGTTAAATGCAGCTCTAAAACCACCATGGCCAAACATGGGGCAACCACTTGCCAAAGCCAGAGGGACACAACCTGTCACTCTGGCAGTTTTTCCCATCTCCACCACCTGTGGGGCCAAAATCCCTAATTTTCAAAAAGATACAGGTAAGAATCACAGGATCAGTGAGGCTGGGAAAGGCCTCAGAGTCCAATCTGTGACTGATCCCAGCCCAGAGCACTGAGTGACAAATCTGGGTGTTCTTTGGACATCTCCAGGGATGGGCACTCCAAACTTCCCTGAGCAGCCCCTTCCAATGCCTGACCACCCTCTCCAGGAAGAAATTCCTCCTGATGTCCAACCTGAGCCTCCCCTGCCACAGCTTGAAGCCATTCCCTCTTCTCCTGCCCCAGTTCTCTGGGAGGACAGCCCGACATCCCCCAGCTGTCCCCTCCTGTCAGGGAGTTGTGCAGAGCCAGAGGTCCCCTCTGAATCTCCTTTTCTGCAGGCTGAGTCCCCCCAGCTCCCTCAGCTGCTCCTGGTGCCACAGACCCTTCCCCAACTCCATTCACCTCCTGAGACTGGAAGTGCTCTGCATTTCTGGAGTGACTGAACTCCGAGCATCCAGGGAACATCAGGGAAAGGAATGCCAGTCATGAAAGGACAACACTGGCCACAAGGGTGATGGGCAAAACCCTCGTTAGACACCAACCTTCAGCCTCCCTATCTCTCCTCAGCAGCTCTCTGCACATCTGGCAAGGCAGAGGCAGCCTGAGGGATGAAGTTAATCCCTCTCAACATCTGCCGGCAGCGCTCCATAGACACCACTCGCCTCCAGTGGGAACTTGCTACTACACAAGCAGACACTGGGAAGTGAAGACACTGGGATAGATTTCAAGGAGACTGGGAAAAGGACTGGGATGCTGCCTGAGCCATCTGAGCACCAGAGCGACAGCAGCTCCAAAAGCAAGGGCTCACACGGGGCTGGAATCACTCAGGGAGTCGGTACCAAACACATCAGACTTGTCAGCATTCCAGGCAAGAGGAATCCAGGGAGTTTCACAAAGCTCTTTCTTGGAGCAGAGCCACAGGGAAATGCTCCTCCACTGTGAAATGCAAAGGTTTCAGGGGAGATAGGAAATTCAAGGAGGTGGACTGGAAAACTAATGATGATAATGGAGGTAGGAATCAGGCACAGAACCTTTCCAGAATCCAGTCCTTTCTTTGCTCCTATAAAAGGGGATCTGTCCTTTCCTGCAGTAGGGAAGCACAGGAGCTCTTCCAGGAGTTCATGCTCCTGTCTTTGTGTCACGACAATCATGGAAAGCCAGGAAATCAAATTCCTCACAAAAAAATCACGAACCTTTATGCTCTTTTAATCCAAGCTTTGTACAACTTTGCCTTCCCTTCCCACAGGCTTTGACCCCACCTGAGACTCCACAGTAACTCAAAACCCTCTTAGAGCAGTCACCAGTTTGGGATGCAGATGTTCCCAGCTGTTTATTGAACGGTGAAAAGCTCCTTGAAGATTTTAAGCAAAGCTGGGTGTGCAGGACAACAAATAAGGGCAAGCAAGTACAAATTAAAGCCTTAAACAAGCACAGTTCGAGGAGTCAAGGATGGAATTCCTAAGCAGCATTAAGTCACACAACAACCTACAGCTGCAGAAATCAGAACTCCTGGAATTCCTCATTTGGGAAGGAACCAAAATCAGGGAGAAACTGAGCAGGACTCACCGTCGGGCCCTTCGCTGCCTTTACTCCTTTTATTCCGACGGACGCGTCTCCCTTCCTCTCCAATGTGCAGCTTCTCCTCAGGGTGAAAGAAGTTCAGCAAGGCCAGCTGCAAGAAGAGGGACAAGTTTAAGCATCTTTGAAAGGCTGGTTCAGCCAAGCTGAGAGATTGGAGCCTAAATGCCAAATCCTTTCCAGCAGGGATGAGCGGGAGAGCTGAGGAGGACGTGAGATGGCTGCTCACAGATCTCAGCTCATCCCAAGTCCCCTTGGAAGTGGTCTAGGACTTGAGAAAACTCTACCTGAGGGGTTTCAGCATGGAGAATTCTTCTCCCAGGGATGGGGGACTGCAGGGAGACCTATGGCTGGAAATAATCAAACACCTCAAAGGCGACGCGATAATTCCTAATTTTTCTCTGCAAAACTTGCTCAATCCTTGGGCTCTTTCTCCAGCATTACTCACTGCCAGTAAGTTTTTCCTCTCTCAAGCTCTTCTCTGCAAGCCTCATTAGCTACTGAGATTCAAAGGTCTTCAGGGACCTTTAAATCCAACCCAATATACCACATAAATTAACACTTTAAACCTACAGCAACATTTGTAACATGAGATTTGCCAACAGGCAAAAATTTTATGTAGCGACCTCTTACTCAGGAAAATATTGCTGCTGCCTTAAAAACTCCTTGACAGGTCAACATCCTGACCCAGAAATTGGAATTTGGGGTTAGAAACCAGAATCCCAGCTATCCCTAGGTGTGGCAGCTCATCACCAGCGGCATTTTCCTGTTATTTCCACTTCATAAAAAAGGGAAGTCAAAGATCAGTTAGGGACCAAACACCTTCTGTGTGTTACTGCATCCAACAGCCAGGGCTGCTCCGACCAGGATGGGGTTTTCTTGCTGAAGAAACCCAACCGTGGCTATTTAAGCTGTAAATACACAGCAAAACAAAAACACAGCCCAAGACAACAACCAGGAGGCTTCAAAAAGCAGCCCCGAAGGTTATCGAACCCATCATTGTTTTGAGAACAAAACCTGGGGCATCAAAAGCATCTTTGAAAGAGCAGAGAAGAGCAAACACCTCCCCTGAATTGCCGGGCTCCTGAAGCTCCGGCCCATAAAAGTCCCTATCAAGAGCAATAATCGCAAAAGGCCCTTGGCTTTTCACAAGCCCCAGGGCTCTCACCTCCCCTCTCCCTCGCATTCCCAAGGTATTTCCCAAGCACAGCTCCCCTCCCAGCCTCAGCATCTCAGTCCTTCACTCAGATTTTACATCTGCATTTCGCTTTACTCCAGTAAGCTCGGGTGCACTCTCACAAATGGAAATGTTTGGAAACCCTTTAGTTTCCAAAGAAGAACCCCCAAAGCATTTCTCAAATGCCCAAATTGCTGCTATTTCCTTCTGTCCCTGTGCAGGCAGGTCTGCAAAATTCCTGGGTGTTTGTCACTGCAGTGATGTCAGGGCTGAAAGGACCCCAAAACTCTGTGGGGACGACCAGGGATCAGCTTCCCAAAAATCTCACTACTGGGCTTTTAAACGTCCCTAAAAAGCAGTGATGAGTAAAGCTCACCTGCCTGAGGAAGGCCAGTTATAGGGTTGGATGGACGACTGAAGGCTCTTGTTTACAAGAAATAAATGGCAAGAACAATTCCCAAAGCACCACATTCCAAAAGCTCCCACATCCCACTGCACTGCCCCAGGTGTGGAACACCGGAGCAGGATGCTCCTGCAGGCACCAGCAGCACCTTTCCTGACACACCAGAGCACGGCCAGGGATGAGAAAAAGTGAATTTATCTTTAAACCCCTTATTTAACTCACATTGAGACACTGCAGAACTAATTAAAGGAACAAACTGCATTATAATTTGGGTTAAAATGTCAATGAAATCCTCAGCACGGCTTTGGAATGCTGTTGTTGACTGGATCATTAGTGGAGTTTTACAGAACAGGGTGAAATAGAAGCTGCTCGTCCAGGCTGAAGAACCCAATAGAAGCTGCTCCTCCAGGGTGAAGAACCCAACTCCACTGCTCTGCTCGAGGTTTTAATCTGATGTCACTCGTCAGTGACCACTCAGAAAAACACTAAATTTTGGCTAGAAGTAATCTGTCCATTAAACTCTGTATTTTCAGAAAGAGAAATTACAGTGAGGGTGAATGACTGAACCACACCTTTGACTCAGAAAACAAACCCATAAAAGCAGCTTGTGACACTCATCGTGACCGCAGCAGCTGCTGCTTTGGGACAGCTCCCATGAAACCGTGTTTTCCAGGAGCAGTGACACACCCAGCCTGGGAATGGACACAACCCCTGTGAGCAGACAGAGGGGCACATCCCCAGGGTACACCTTCCACAGTGCTCTGAATTATGCAAATAACAGCACTGACCCTCCAGTGACTCACACGGAGGGCTCAGGGGTCCTGCTCGGGATGGAGGGAATGCTCAGCTCCCTGGGAAGGGCAGGGAAAGGGTGACCAAGCCTCTTGCAGCCATCCATCCCAGCTCCCAAAGGCCAAGTCCCTCTCTGGGGACTCAAGGGCTCCGTTGTTCCAGGGCTGCAGCTGCCCGAGGTCAGGGAGGCTCGGCCGTGAAGGGTCCGTCTGTGTCCGTCTGGGAACCGTGGCCGGCACCGCTCGGCTGCTTTTTCCATTCACTTTTCCATCTCCATTCATTACCCTGAGATGAGGTAATATATTGGGAAGAAATTCCTCCCTGTGAGGTCCTGGCACAGGTTGCCCAGAGAAGCTGTGGCTGCCCCTGGATCTCTGGAAGTGTCCAAGACCAGGTTGGATGGGCCTTGGAACAACTGCGATAGTGGAAGGTGTCCCTACCCGTGGCGAGGGGTGGGACAAAATCATCTTTAAGGCTCCTTCCTTCCTCTGCACCCCAGCTGTGCCACCTTCTTGGGAATTCTAAAAGGAATTCTTACCTAATCCAATATTTCACTGAAACTTCTCATCCTCAAAGTCACAGAGAGCTGATTCTCTCAGCCTGTGCACTTTCAGAACCAGAGAATTTTTCAGGAGTCAAGCACACACAGCTTCTTTTTTTGGGAGCAGGTATTTTCCCTGCACTGTCTAAACAATCCCCATTTCCCTCCTCCTCCAAGCTAAAGCCCTCAAATCACCCTTAATTTTAGAAACACCATGGGTTTAATCAAGAGAACCACTATAGGATGCAAAAAGGTCAAAAAGCCAACACAGGAAAAATCCCAGGGGAAGGCATTCCTCAAAATAACCTGGGAAACAATAGCACAGGCACTGCTCGCTGGAGGGAATCGGATCTGCCTCGGTTTCTCTGGGCAAAATAAAGCAAAACAAAGGCACACAGAGCTGGTTTTCCCTGCAGAACCTGCCTGGGAACATTGGACAAAGCTGCTGGAGGATGGATGTCAAGGGAGCACAGTGGGAATGGCCAAATTAACAGGGCCTCTCAAACTCATTTGTAGGATGGACATTCCACACTCCACACAAGTAAGGATAAAGAAAGGTATTATCATTTTTCATAAAATAAAGTATTATTTGTCTTGTCATTCCAGGCCTTTGTCAAAAGTCTCTTGAAGAGCCACTGGACACCAAGGGAATGTATTTCCAATGGTCAAACAGCTTCAAAGGAAGAAAAGTGAAAAAATATAACCCAACCCATGCAATTATGCACAAAGGGTGGATTTTTCCTTAGGCTAAGCTGGTAGGAAGAACAAGTGTCTTCTCCCTGCAGAAGGGAAAAACACCCAAATCTTCAGGTGCACAAGCCCTTTTGGGTGAAAAGTGAAAAAAACCCAAAGGTTTTCTGCCTCTAACAGCTCCCCATTCCTCCTGACAAAGCAAGTCCAGCCAAATATCTCCTCCAGAAACTCCCGGCTCAATGTCCTAAAGCACCTTAGAAAAAAAACATGAACTCACCCTCTTGCATGAGTGTTTAACAGGACTGTTAAAGTCAAATTCCCTCTTCATTTGCAGTTTGGGAGATCAGCAGTGTGAGGAGCCTAAGAACCAGCCCAGGCTCTGCAGCAGCATTCTCTGCAAGCAATATTGTTGTTTTTCTGGTGTTCTCAAGTTCAGCCTGTGGTTCAGAGGAGCAGCTACTTGAATATCAGCCCCATTGTCCTCCAGAACTTTGCCTCTGGTCACACGTGGTGCAAAAAAGTAAATGATCAAGTAGATAATTTATATTCCACCAGCTTGGAAAGAAGCTTGAGGAGTAGCTTTGCTTTATTGAAAAGAAACCCCATTCAACATATTTTACGAATTGTTTTTGTCATTTCTTGCTCCTCATAAAAATGCAAGGAGCAAATGAGGGAACAATTCCCATTTCAGCGTGACAGAACTTTGACATCGTGTCTTGTTTGTAGGACAAGCCACAGCCCTGCCTGCGAAACTCGTGGAATGTGATCAATACCATGAGGGGAGGACCAGAGAGGGCAAGAGCAGAGATGGTGCAACCCCCACCAGCCACCTTCTTCCCCAAACCCGGTACTCCCAGCTGGCTGTGGCAATCCTTGCCAGGGCTCTGGAGCACGTTCCACACCATAACAAACCCCTTCCCTCAGCTTTTTCTGTGTGAAGCTCCAGTTTGGTCCTCACCTTCAAGACGCCCAGAACTCTTCTGGTCCCTGTTGCTTCATCTCTGTCACCCTTCCCTCCCAATGCCAGCCACATTCCTGCTCTTTCCAGCTGTTCATCCTGAAGCCCAAGATCCCAGAGACACAATGCTTCACCCTGGAGTTGATACAGAATCCCAGCTCCACCTCAATCCAACCTTCACTCAAGGATCCGCACCGAGGTTTTCAGACACAACAGGGAATTTCAAAAGCATTTTCCACCCAAGGCTGTTCCATAATCCCAAACACCAGCGATGCTAAGGAGCTTACCCAGGTGGGAAGTTTGGCTGGGAGGAGGGATTGAGCTCTGGCCCAGGCAGGAGCTACAACAGCAGAGCCACCTCCCTCCCAACACTCATGAGGAGCTTCACAAAAATGATAACCAAGGAGTCAAGGGAGTATTTGACCACTAGAACACAGAAATGACCTTAGATGTGGAGATGGGCCATAGAATGCCGTGGACTGGGGGCACTGCACCTGCCAGCAGGCAGGAGCTCCCATCTCAGCACATCTACACCCTGAACATGCCACCAGTGCTTTTGGGAACAGCATTTGAGATGCTGCCACCATGCTGAGCACTGAGTCAAAATCCTCTCCCAAGGACTGTGCAATCCCAGTTTGGAGAAGGCCAGGGAATGACACCCTGGGTCTTCCAAGCACTCCAGTAACAGACGACTGGAAACAAATGGAAGAGGTGGGAGCAGGTTTTCCCAAGCTTTTATTGGCATTTTACATTCACTACCCAGGAAAGCCACTGTGCTTTGCACACAGTGCAATTTAGAACCCTAAATCCAACTGCCAGTTCTCAGTCCAAGCCAAAGTGATGGACACAGGGAATTAATTGCCATCAGAACAATTAACATACCTTATAAATGTCCTTTCAGAACCAAACCCTTCCCAAAACCTGCCCTCTCCCTTCCCCTTTTCCATGTGGAACTAGGGTTTAAGCAGACCTATGACAGCAGTGATCACATCCTGCAACTCCAAGTCTGAACGGGAATTTCCTCCTTTCCTCTAATCCAAACCTTCCTCAGCTCAAACTCAGCTTAGTTCAGTAAGCAAAATCCCAAATACTTACATTTCCACCACTGATCCAACTGAACACACCACTTGATTATTACTTTCAATCAGCTCAGGGAACCTGGAGCAAACGCAGGTAAACCTGGCAGGTCAGGACATGGCAGAGGGGCAGGCAGGTGGATTTGCTCCTCGTGGGAGGAGTGAAGTGTAACTTTGGAAAAGGAAGGTTCCAGCACTCCTTCAACACAGGGAGAATAATCTATGGAACCCTCAGAAACACTTTCTGTCCTAAGCCTTCATAGAAAACTGGTTTCAGCACAAAATGGAACCAGGTCCACAGTCCGAATCCCTGGATTCCACACAGCCCACAACTTTCCCAGACAGCAGGATCACCTCAATCACTAAATTTGACCCCAAACCAGCCCCACCTCAAGCCTGGAAGACCACAATTTGCTAAACAAGGCTGTTTGTCCACGCACTTGTCTAAGACACCTTTCCCTGGAGCTGCCTTGTGCTGGAGGGGAGCTGGTGGCTCCCTCAAGGACTTTGATGGGGTGACAACGCCACGGAGGAGGACGCGGCTCCAGCTGAGCGACGGCTGAGGCTTCCCATTCCTTACACCTGCTGGCACTGAAGGGAAAGCTCAAACACAACCCAGATGTGAGGAGAACAAGGTCAAAGCTGAGTTTAACACTGCACACGAAGACACCTGCAGTGAATTTTTTACTGGTAGCAGGAGTAAGAGGTTCCTGCTGCAGGGTCCGGCACAGCAGAGCCACGGGAAGTTCCTCGCTGGGAGCAGGCTGGTTAAACGCTGAGAGGGATCAATGTCAGCAAGGTAAGGAACTTAAATCAGTTCCTTTTGCCTCCCAAGGAAATCAAATTTAGCTGTGAAGCAGCGCCAGGCAGGGATCTGCTGTCTATTAGCAGGAATTCTCAGTTTTTCACATTTTAATTAGCTTTTGTAGCCCTTTTCAGGCCAATTTTCAGCCAGCTGGGCTACGCCCCCCTCCAGATGGAGGTCATGGCTTCTTCTCCTGCATTCCAACAGCAATTCCTTCCTTATTTGAGCAGTTATATTCCCAAAATATTCATGCATTTTATAAAACAAGCAAACGGTTGATTTGGAGGAACTCAACCCTCAGCAATTCCACATCAGCCATAGTTCCTCTTCCTTTCTCCAGAGGCACCATTGCTCTTGCTCCTCATGACCTGAAGCTTCTCCAGCACATCCAGGACAACATGAGATCACCAGCACAATCCTCCTCAAGCCAGAATCCCTCTTAAAAATATTGCCCAAATCAGGAGCTGCTCCAGCAAAGAGCTTCAGGGCCCAGCTGCTTCTCTTGGAGCACCTCTGTTCCCTGCAAAATGAAGAACTGGGCTCTCTCCAGCCTGAAATCACCCTTGGGGCTTCTCCTTAGGAGAAAAACTCCTTTTGCCAGGTTTGAAAACACTTTTAGGAATATCTGGAAAGTCCTGCTAGTCATGGCAGGAACAATGACCTCAACTGGTTCCACAACCAATGTGACATGGACCATAACACACACAGGGACCATTCTCAGAGGATGCTTTGGATCACCTCCACTGAAGGTGCTTCTTTGCCACTCAACTCCTTCAACTCCCACCAATTCCAGACACTTCTCAAGAGACAGGAGCTCTGCAATCCCAACATCTGGGAAGAGCAGCTGATTCAATGAACAGTTCCCCTTTCTGAACCCATCTCCAAAGCAGACAGGTGCAGGTGGACAAGCCAGGAGGTGACCAACCAGATTCTGCTCTGGAGCTTTCCACTGGGAATGTGGCTGCAGGATCCAAATTTATGGCATTTTTCAGTTCTCTGGTATTTGGCCTTTTATCTCCATTCTACATAACCCCATTGCCTGGAGTGGGACCAGCTGCAGCAAAGAATTGGTTTGGATTCACTCATGGAGATGGATCCATATGGGAGAAAGTTACAGGAGAGCATCTGTCAGACACTGGAACTGATGAACTTCATTCTGCCTTTGCTCTCAGACAACCCCTCCTATTGTTTTTTTTGGGAGAGATCTTCAAAAATCTTCATACTTTTTAAATCTTTCTGCTGTTGAGATAATTGAGCTGTTTAAGGAAGCATCCAAGGCCAGGTTGGATGGGGCTTGGAACATCCTGGTCTAGTGGAAGGTGTCCCGGCCCATGGAAAAGGGGTGGAATGAGAGGAGATTTGAGGTCCCTTCCAGGCCAAACCATCCTGGGATTTCATAATTCTATGATAAAAGTTTTAAAAACATTTTTCCTTGCTCCATAACAAACCCAAGACTTCCTGTCTGAGTGCATTTTTTCCCTTTTTAGCACAAGGGCTTTAAAATCCTCTTCTCTCAATCTGAATGTTAAATTTGGCCTTCGGTGGGGATTAATTTTTATGACGTTTTATTGGAAGAAGAAGGGAAGGGAAAGAAACAGGACGAGGGAATCAAGTAGCCCAAATTGAATTGAATTAAAATGAAAACAAGTCTGCTGAAAATGTAACACCCACAAAATAATGCATCCATGAAACAGTGTGGATAAACAGTCCACTGCAGCAACCGGGAAATAATCCAATTATTACCCAGCCATCCACAGCAAGGGTGAAGGTTTTAATGGCAATTCCCACACCTGCAGGGATGCATGGAATTGTGGTGGGAGACAGTGACTGCCTGGTTAATTCTACACAATAATCTGCTCAAATAAATTACGCTCTGTTGCCTAATTAATCAGATCCCCTGCAATTAACGTCAAGGAGCCAATGACCTCATGCAGACAGGATTAAGAGCTCTGCAAGGCTCCGTTCCGGGCATAGCCACGGGAACAAGTCCCCGCAAGGCAGGGCTGGGTGCAGTGCCAGAGATGCTCCTTCATGCAGGAATTGCAAAACTCCAGATCCCACAGGGACTCCTCAGAAGCCAACAGGACACAGCATGGGAATGGGGGGAAGAGGGAATGTCCCCTCAAGCCCTGGGTCCAGGGAGAACCAAGGGGCTTCTCAGCAGGTGGCACTGGAGAAGCTGCCTCCAGATAAATATCCTGCTTTCCAAAAACTGGATTATAGAAACATGGAATGGCTTGGGCTGGAAGGGACCTTCAAGTATATTTAGCCCACTCTCTGCCATGGGCAGAGACACCTTCCACTAGTCCAGGTTGCTCCAAGCCTCATCCAACCTGGCCTTGAATATTTCTAGGGTTGGGGTATCCACTGCCTCTCCAGGCACCCTGTGCCAGCGCCGGTAAAAACCATCCTCATTGTAAAAACACTCAAACTCTGCTGCTATTTAGTACCCTCCTGGCCTGGCTCCCCCTGCCTGTGTGAGCTCAGCAGCAGGAATTGTCTCCTCTGGAAGTGAGGACACCTGGAGCAGCCCCCACAGCCGTGGCACCCACTGAAACCACCGGCATGAGGGGAAACAACATCCCAGCACTTCTGAGACAGATCCTTCCAGAAGCAAACCTGTGGCAGCCTGACCCACCTGCCAGCTGTGGCATCTCCTCACCCTTGGAATGTGCTCTGGGATGTGTGGGCAGCTGAGGGAGTCACAGGAGGCACATGGGATCTCTGATGGCTCCGTGGAGTGCCTGGAGCAGCGCTATGGGATCGACAGTGAGCACCGGCCTGGCTCTGCCCCACCATGGCCTGTGCACTGGAGCAGCACAACCCTGAGCTACGAGGGACAAGCTGAATCAGAAATGACACGGTGTGCTGTGGAAACTCCCGGAAAAGGAGCTGGGAGGAGTTCAGGAATGTGAGCTTTCCACAAGCCGCTATCTCACAGCCGGTCCCAGCACCGTGCACATCCCCAGCCGCCTTTAGGCCCAGCTTTGGGGCCGCCAAACCCAGCTCCACTTGCTGCTGCAAGCACCAGACAGTTCCTAACCAGAACAACATTCCCTACTCCTTCTCCACGTGGCAACAGCTCCATTTTCCATCCAAACAACCCATCCCCAAGCCCCCACAGCCCAGCCAGCGAGCACGAGCAGCTGGCACAGCACGAGCAAGTGGATCGTGAAGCTGCGCACAGAAATTCCATTATCTTCCCAGCAAACAAACCTCAACTACGGCATTCTCGGGTCTCTGGCTGCGGGTGGGAGCCACGGCAGCCCCAGAGCAGAGGCAGAGGTGTGAGTTTGTGCAAGCCAAGCCTTTCTGAGCTGGGCTTTGAAGTGCAGAGCCCGACACACGTCTTCAAACAGCGCCCGAGGCCGCACAGCAGCATCAGCTCAGCGGCTCCCGCCATGCGCCGCAGCCCATCCAGATGTTTCCAGCCAGGCAGCCAGGCCAGCTGCTGCACAGCTGCCTTGTGTCGGGCTGGGGCAGCTCTTGGGAGGGAGCAGCGCTAGCTCAACATCCCCTGTGACATGTTCTGACTCTGTGAGGCTGAAAGAAAATGGTTTTGCGCTGTCTGAGTTGTTTGTTGAGAGGAGTTTAAGGAAGGAAAGTATTGAAGGATTTAATATTTCAGCTCCTAGATGCCGCTCATGCCTCTGCAGCAGCTGGTTCTCCATCCTATGGTAAAACTGAGGCACTGGGAGGTTAAAAAAACCCCAGAAGGTTCTAAAAACTGGAAGGTTAAAAAAAAAAAGACCCAGAAAATAATTTCCTGGACAGTTCTGTCCCTACCCAGGGGCTAAAATGAGGCTCAACTGGCATGGACTATTTGGAGCTGGCCAACAGCTTTTGACCCTGGAAAAGAGACAATTCCAGCAGCAAAGGGTGGAGAATTCAAGACCATAGCATCCCAGACTGGTTTGGGTTGGAGGGACTGGAAAGCTCATCATGTTCTACCCCTTGCCATGGGGACACCAGGTTGCTTCAAGCCTCATCCAGCCTGGCCTTGGACACTCCCAGGGCTGGGGCAGCCACAGCTTCTCTGGGTAACCTGTGCCAGGGCCTCCCCACTCTCACAGCCAGGAATTCCTTCCCAATATCCCATCTATCCCTGCCCTCTGGCAGTGGGAAGCCATTCCTTGTCCTGGCACTCCAGGTCCCACTCCAAAGTCGCTCTCCAGTGTCCCACAAAACTCCAACACACAACTTGGGGTGACACGTGAGCTGGGGGAGTCTCACCCAGGCACTCCACACACTCACCAGTAACAGGAAATGCTGCCATGGTTAAGGAAAATTAGGAAAACAACCCCCTCCTGCAGCCAGGGACTATTTTCCTACTTCTCTGTGCGAGACAAGCAGTGACATTGCTTGGGGCTCAGCATAAGAAAAAAAATAAAATACTGTTTACAGAGAGAATTTTGCAACCTCTCCAAATGTCATCCTGGGTCATATTTTGCCCATGATGGGGATACAAAACCTGAGGAAAACTCCAAAGGCTGTGGAGCCCCGGGGTGCTCCCTGCGGCTCCTGCCTGGACATGGAGAGGCATCACCACGTGCTGGAGAAGGACCCACAAACCTTCTGAAGGCTTGAAACTGAAGAAGGATGGAAAATGTTTAACTTTTGCCAGGAAAAAGTATCAAATATATCCTCCTAGGATTTTTCAGACAGCATGGTTTGGGTTTGTTTGTTGTATTATTTTGGTTTTTTTTTTTTTTTTCCTAAAGTTGAAACTGGTTTCCTAAATCATCCTGGACAGGAAAACAACCAGGGACATCACACAATTCAATATCCAAACAAAGACAAGTCCACTGGTCAGCTTTTGCAACAAATTGAGTGGATTAAACCCTTTATTTTTTAATAATGACCAGCCATGCTGCCTGCAGAGCACCGGAAGGTCAAGGGCAGGATCTGGCTAAAATCCCATTCCCAAGGAGCAACAACACCAGGGACCAGCTGGAACCACCACTGTGGGATTCCCCGGGGGTGATCAGGTTCATGATATTTTATTCCCCTGACCCCTGGGATCAGCCAAGCTGGGAAAGGCTCCCACAAAACAGCTCCAAACAAGAGGGATATTTTACCATAACCCTAAATAAACAAGAGCAGAGGAGAGAGAGGAGATGCTGCTGGGAACTACAAAGGGGAACTGTAAACACAACAGCAGATAAAGCAGATGGATGTTTGAAACAACCATTTGTGCTGGAGAAAACACATGGGATCCGTCCCCAAGCCCGCAGGGAATGAATTTACTGCAGCCAGAAACCACGTGCTGCAGTCAAATTTCCATTTATAACCATTACCTGCTAAGCCTGAAAAACCCACAAATAAAATCCAGGGCAGCAGAAATTTGTAACATTGCAACAGGAAAAACCAAATGACTGAGGATGCCATGTGGAGAGAAGGATACTGGGAATGCTGCTGCAGGGAACTCGGGGCGCCCAAGGGCAGAAATTCATCTGATGGTTTTAATTCCCAGAGAACCCGGACATCCAGCACCCAAAGGAGAGGGAAATGCTTGGTCTGGATCACATCAGCCTCAGTTCTGACTCTCCTGTTTTTCTCCAGCAGAGAAAACAATTTGACTTTTATTATTAGCCTGGAGAGGTGCAGGGTGGAGGTGGGAAGTGAGTGAGCAGAGCAAGAACCAGCCTCTGGTGAGAGATCTTCTGGAAGTAGCAAAGCACAGAAACCACCAATAAAACAGCCTTATAAAGTGGATTATTTGGGAATGACACCACCATTTAACGATGGTATTTTGGTAGCAGCTCCCACTCCCACAGCAGCACCTTCACCTATAGCTTGTGGCTGAATTTTTAAATTTAATTAATTAAACCATGGCCAGGGAGGCAGGAGGAGAATGTATTGCTTTGGACCACAGTCAAATAACAGATGCACACACTGGACTAACTGAGCCACACTTGGAATATGCCAGACTCCCAAAAAAGCCCATTCCCCACTTCTCTTTGCTCTGCCTACACATGGCAGCTCCTCACACAGGGCTGGGATTAAAGGGAGAACATTTCACCAGTGTGGGGAAGGGATCCTGAGGTACACGTGTGATCCTAGATAAATTCAGGGAATTAATGAGCAGCCTCCCCTCATTCCCAGATGCTCCCATATATCACTGGGCACGGACAGCACAGAGTCAGACAACTTTATGCAGCAAGGTCACCTTTCAAAAGGAGAAGCCACCCAAGGCCTCTTTCAACTTTTAGAGTCAAAGAAAAAAAAAGAAAAGGAGAAAGAACATCTGAAAGGGATGAAACCCCAGAAGCACAAGGCGTAACCCCCCAAAATTCACCTCACAGCTAAAAACAGCTCCCCGCGTGCGGCCTGAGTGCACAGAGCCGCCTGCACCCCCTGAACCTGCTTCCTTGTGGGATGCCAAAAGAACTGTCAGATTTGCATTCCCAGAGGAGAGGAGGGATTCCTGAACCAGCTGTGTGTGTGCAGACAGCTCCAGCAGCAAGTCCCAACACCTTCCCCTGCGGCCCTGCTTTCTGGCCTCACCCACAGCCGCCAGGCCTGGGCTCTTTGTCAGGCCCCGAGTGTTGACAAATCCTGTCCTGCGCAACTCCCCGCCACGAGAAGCAACAAAAGGCTGGGCTGTGCTCCTGTGGATTAGCTGCTCTCATCCCTCTAGCCAGGAGCTGTGCCTGTTCCGTGTATTCAGCAGGATAATTCCTCAGCCAGGCATCAGGCAGAAAAGCCAGGGAAAGGCAGCAACAGCCACAACAAACAGCGGCTGCTCGTTGCTCCATGAGGGGCACGAGGAGAACAAGAGCGGTCTTCACTTCAAGTACAGCCTCAAGCTGTGCCAGGGGAGGTGCAGGCTGGACAGCAGCAGGAATTTCTGCATGGAAAGGGAGGTCAGGCATTGAAGGGGCTGCCCAGGGAGGTTTGGAGTGTCCATCCCTGGAGGTGTCCAAGGAACGCCTGGGTCTGGCACTCAGTGCTCGGTGACAATGTGGTTCCAGGTTGGACTGGATGATCTTGGAGGGCTTTTCCAGCCTCAGTGGCTCTGTGTGATGTTGTGAAGTGAAAAAGCAGCACTTACTGCAAGCAGAACACTCTGGGCAGGGAATGTGTGAGCAGGCAGCAGTGGAAGCTGCTGCTCCACCTTTTTCCTTGTTTAGCACCTCCAGCACCTTTCCTGAACCCTCAGCTCTGCTGCAGCTAAAGCTCCATCCAAGTTCCAGCATCTCCTCTTGACACCAATGCCAGCTCATACCTTTTAGCAGCAGTTATTCACTGACATGCAGATTTTGAGACATGTCTCACGTGGCACTGGAGTCTTTCCACCAACAGTCAGGGCAGTCAGCTCTTCCCATCACATCCAGACCAGGAAAATTCTACCCAGGGAAAAGGAAAATGTACTGCCACCACCTGGGTCACAAACACTGAAAGTCCAGAGCACAAGATCATGTCCCCAGGAGGACTATGAAGAACCCCAGAACCCCAGACTGGTTTGGGTTAGGAGGGGAATTAAAGTTTATCCAGTTCCACCCCCTTCCATGAGCAGAGACACCTTCCACTAGCCCAGGCTGCTCCAAGCCTCATCCAGTGTGGCCTTGGACACTTCCAGGGATGAGGCAGCCATAGCCTCTGTGGCTCTGTGTCCATGGAGATGTCCATGGGCTAAGGATGGACAACACCCCTATCCCAAAAACCCAATGTATGTACACAATATAGAAATATAAATGTAGATATAAACAGCAGTCTCTTTACCAACACTTCCTCCAAACTGGTATAAAACCAGTTCCCCCCGGAGCAAGGCTCCACTTTCCCATCAGCAACACACACAACCCCCCAACACAAACACAACCAGCTCTGAGGCCATCACTCAAGCCTGGCTGATGAATAATGTTGGGAATAATCCCTTTAATAGCAGCTCTGCTCCCCGTTTCCCTCCTGTCCCTGCCCAGACACGCTCCCAGGCTGAGCTGCTCCCCCGGGCTCTGACGTGGAGACACAGAATCCCACACTCACAGGATGGTTTGGGGTGAAAGAGACCCACTTGGGGTCACTTTTGTCTCAGGGCGTATCACCTGACCAAGAATAGCAAGCCAAAATTTCACTGTCCATTGCCTGAGGCAAAAAACCTCACTCCAACCCCCCCAAATTCCAACAACATCATCCTCAATGTGTCATTCCCAAAGAAAAAGAGAGGCTAGAGGAACTGACAATAAAGACAAGGAGAATCTGTTCTTAAAAAACACTGCTAGAAAAAACAAATTTCAAATTCAAATCCTGTGCCTCTGACATGTAACAGCAGCTTATCATGTTACCCGAACCCTCTAATTTGAAGTGAAAAAACCCTAAACCACACAATTATCAAACTGCAGGCATTAAATTCTATGTCTTCCCTAATTTCACAACTTTCCTTTTGTTAATCACTAATTAACACTGCAAACCCCAGCAGAGGACCCTACGTGGCCTTTTACACTACAAAACAACTGAGAAAAGAGGAAAAAAGCTTTTTTCTTTCTTCAGAATCTCCAGTTTGGGCATAATAAATCCCTCCTAAATCAGTAAAGTGTGCTCTTAGCAGGTGCTGGCACAGCAAGATGCTCCTTCTTCCCAGTTTATCCCAAAGTCAAACAACTCATGCTAAATTAATTCTTATTTTCTGTAGGGCCACTGCTCAGAACGTGCAGCACCCAGTGGGTGAAGGGCTGGATTTCTCCTGACAAACCAATCCAAATAATCATACAGAGAATAAAAATAGACCTAAACAAGACACAAACCTCATGGATCCTTGAACTTTTAGAGGTTTAGCTGGGAAAGAGTGAGAAGCAACCAGTGGAGCAATAGGAGCCAGAGGTAAAAATAAAAATTATTAAAAAGAAAGAATAAACTAACATGGAGAACACCCTGCTGCAGCAACAGAAATTCATTAATTAATCTTAGTTTGTGCGTGACCTGGCCAGGAAAACGTGATTTCCAGCACTGCTCCTCGAGGTGTCGGTGCATGCCAACTTTATTTCTCTTAAAAAGTTGCTTTTAGTTCACTTATCTCAGTTTTTCTGTGTCCTCTACAGACGCAGGTCCTTGGTTGTGGTTTTCACCCTGATCCAGGAGGGATTTCAGGAAGAAATCAAGGAGGGAAAGCCACCATAAGTTTATCAAACTGCCCAGGAGCTGGCAAAGACCTGAAGCTTTCAATCTGCTCCATCGTTACCCCAATTTTCATTTCATGAGGCTACAAACCTTTGGGACAGATCTTTTTAAGCCTCAAAACCCAGCCTCTTGGGGAATATCCTCTACAGCGACATCTCACTGAAGAAATTTTGGACAAACCCCTTGGGATGCAGAACATGAACCTGTGGATGACCCTCCAAACCCCAGCTCGGCACCTCAAGGCTCCAGGGGGAGGCACAGACGCGCTAAATTCTCCCCGTTTATTTTCTGACTGCCAGAATTCCTGCTGGATCAGCTCCTGAGAACCCACAGGCCGCAAATCCCGGCAGCCCCGGCCTCAGGGGACACGTGCTGCCCCCCACTGATGTCTCCAGCAGCTCAATCCCAACCCCTGCACCACGCCAAGCCTCGGTCCCAGACGCTACAAATTAGTTCTGACTATAGAAATCCCAGCCATAAGGCTAAACCCAGAATTCCAAACAATAGAAGGGAATCTAAACCTCAGCCAGAGACCATTTGCTCACAATATAGTTTTTTATAATGTTTGCCGCATAAATCAGAGCAGAAGTGGCCTGGGTTTGATGATTTCATTTGGGGGTGGACATGGCGACGCCTCTTTTTAGTGCCATAAAAGACTTTTCCACAGCTACCTTGAGTGCTCTGCAGCAGGAGGGGATGTACTGCCACAGGAGCCCCTTGAAAATGCCTCCAGCCCTCAGGAATATCTGGGACATGGCCCAATTCCCAACACAATTCCCACGGATCAGCCTCAGGTTGATTTTCCAAACTATCATAGAATAATCCTGGAATGGGATGAGTTGGAAGGGACCCTAAAGCTTGTCTCATTCCACTCCTTTCCCACCTTCCACCATCCCAGGTTGCTCCAAAACCTTGTCCAACCTGCCCTTGGACAATTCCAGGGAACACTCCCATCAATCTGCCTCCATCTCAACCCCTCAGTGCCTCCAAAATAGTTGCCAGAACATGGAAAAATGGAACAGATGGACAGCAAAGGCACCATCCTGCCTGCACGTGTGCTGCCAGCAGTGGCTGATGCAGGATTTTGGGACACCTCTCCCACCCAAAACAGCTGAGTTTCCCTTCAGCGGCCTTGTCGAAGTGAAATCCCAGCTTTCCCCTGAGCTGCTCCGGCAGATTGGGATGCCTTTTTTTCATTAAATCCCTCCTTCCAAGTTGCAAGCTTTTCCCAAATTTAATTTGAGTGAATCACTTTCTTGCCAAAGGAAAAAAACAAATCAAAGGTTTATTCTGATGCTATTGAATTCAATGCCTGTAAATTTAATTTCTATCTGTACTTTTGTTTAAACATTTTATGGTGTTAATTACAACAAACCATGCAAATTAGGCTGCCAGTGAAATAAAAGGCCTGTTCTAACAGATAATAAATAGCTCTCAACCATAAGCTCATTAAGATGCTGTTCAAGTGCGTGCTCTGATCCCAGGTTGAGATCAAAATCTGCATCCTAAAAACAGGAGGACCTTTGGGCAGCACAAGCTGCTGGCACGGAATTTTGCATTCTTTCCAAAGGAAGATCCTGGAGCAAGAGGATGGTCTGAAATCCAAACCCTCAGTGTCTGGTTTGGGGCTCCAAAAGAGCTATTTTAAACAGGTACCATGAATCCCATGCATTATTCCTGCTTACCCATGAGCACTTAAATGCCAAGCTTGGTGCAAATAAATTACTTCTTTGGTTGAATCATTGATATCCTCAAAGCCCTGCAGCCCTGATCCCCTTCCTTAAATCCACAGGGAAAACCAGCTGAAGTGTCAGACACATTCCTTGCAGTCCCTGCAGGAGAAACTCAGCACCTTTCTGGTTTTCCACAAGGTTCCACTGACCAACCAAAAGGAGGCTGGAGCCCAACACAGACCAAGGAGAGGCAGGAGGGATGGAGAGATCTGAAACGGTTCTGTCTTTACAAAACTGGGAGAGATTCCATGGACACAGAGTGAAGTTTTCCCTGCCAGCTGCAGGTCAGCCTCAGGATCTGCAGGATTTTGAGGACATCTGGTTGATCCTCCCCTTGAGATCCAAGAGCCTGGGAGAGGGGAAGGTTTCCTGCCAACACACTTGTGGGCCTGATACGCTGCTGGCACGGAGACAGAGAGGACTTAGCACTTCCAACTGGGAGCAGGTGATCCACTGACAGGAATTCCATGAGCTGAGGCTTCACGGGATCCCGGTCTACTCCCAGGGAGAAAAGCTTGGCAGCTGTGGCACACCTGCACATGCCACAGGGACGTGGGAATGTCCTCCCACCCAGGGGGCAGCTCTGAGCCCTCACCCTGCAGGGGGATGGCTGCAGCCACAGCCAGGGAGGGATGGGAGATCTGGAAAGGAATGGAAGTACAGACAGCGAGCGCAAGGGAAAGGTTTTCCTCACAGGGAATGTGAACAGCCTGGTCTGTGCTCTGGACCTCACCATCCTTAACTGGGATCATCACCAAACTGGCCAAGCACCAAGATCCTGCCAGTGCTCCTTCCCGCCTGCCTTTTGGAAGGACACCAGTCCCAATGCCAGATGCAATTGTCCCCTGAGCCTCATGGGACGCAGCCTCAGCCTGAGGAATGTCCTTTTCCTCTGGGCTCATCCAGAGACGAGGATGTGGAACGTCTCCATGCTGACAGCTCCCAACACTACAGTGCCCATCCCACTTTCTGCTGGAGACTGGGTGTGCCCGGAGCCCAGCTCAGCAAGGACAAACAGCTGTGATGCTCACTTTGCTCCTATAGGGAATTATCCCCTCTCACTAACTGGGAATTGAAGTAGTTAAAAACACCAGCCACGAATCCAAGGAGTTTATCCTTAACACCACCCCTGTCTGTTCTATGGATTCGAGCCATGTCCTACCTAAGGAAAAAGATGGATTTACCACAGAGAGGAGATCACCACCCGCAGCCCCTTCAGGCACCACCTCCCTGCTTTCCTCAGCAGAGAAATCCTGGGCAGAGCACCTCCAGCCACAGATGTTCCAGCCACACATCTGGCACATCAATGGCTTCCCTCCATCCCTCTGCATGGACAGCGACTCCTTGATCTCCTGATTTAATATGGATTTCAAAACAAAGCACAGGCAGGTGTTTCCCCCCAGTTGGGCTTTTGGCTCTGTTTGAAAGGCCAGAAGAGCTGAGAGAGCTTTAGGCAGGGCTCTGGCTGGAGGTGATGGCTCGGGGCCGTGCCCAGGAGATCCAACTGGAAAATGTTGGCTCAGCCAACTCTGCCACTTTGGCCACAGAGGCTCCTCAGCACCAACACCTCCCCATTTATAAATGGGGTGAAACTCCCCAACTCAAACATCTCCTGCTGCTCTTCAGGGCTTTTCCTGTGTCCAGAGGAGGGAACTGAGCTGGGAAAGAGTCTGGAGCACCAGGAGGAGCTGAGGGAGCTCAGCCTGGAGAAAAGGAGGCTCAGGGGGGACCCTGTGGCTCTGCACAATTCCTGACAGGAGGGGACAGCCAGGGGTGTCGAGCTCTGCTCCCAGGGAACAGGTATAGGATGAGGGGAAACAGCATCAAGCCATGCCAAGGCAGGTTTAGTTGGTTATTAGGGAAAATTTCTTACGGAAAGTGTTGTCCAGCCCTGGCACAGGGGTGGAGACTCCATCCCTGCAGGGGTTTAAAAGCCATGTGGATGTGGCACTTGTGCTAGTGGCGGCCTTGGCAGTGCTTGGGAAGGGTTGGACTCAATGGTTCCAGAGGGCTTCTCCAACCTGAATGATACTGTGATTGTCTGAAACAGAAAATGAGGCAAAATCCAAGGAAAAAGGGGGTCTTTGAAGGTGAGGTGTGTGGACAGAGCAGCACTGCGCCCTTTCAGGACCACTCAGAGGTCTGGAGAAGGTTGGGTCAGATCAAGCCAAGGGTGCATGGAGGGGTGAGATGCCTCCAGCCCCCATTCTGGAAACATAAGCCTCATTTATCCTTCCTGGAAAAGAATGGGCAGCCCGAGAGAGGTCTGGTAGGTTGGAGCTATAAAAGAGAATGGCAAAACATAGCCAAGAAGGAATTTTCCATTCAGCATTAATTAGTTTCCATTAACACCCAATTCCACGGCTCACTTTTAGAAGAAAAGCTCTTTTGTTCCAATTCCAGGGGCTTAAAAGGGCAATGAAGGGCTGAAAATGCTCTTCCCAGAGAAAGAAGAAGTATCAGGGTTCCTATTCCTGATATTCCTAGGGTTTGAAGATGCAGGGAAGTCACTTAAATGCAGAGCTGGGTCTCCTCCTGTCAAGTGATTTTGTCACCAATACAGGAAATTCCAGGGAAAAGCAGCAGCTGGATGAGCATCTTCAGCACTAAACTCCTTCCATACCTTAGGATAATTATTTGCAAAGAATCCTGGAATGGTTTGGGTTGGAAGGGACCTCAAAGCCCATCCAGTTCCACCCCTTATCATGGGCAGGGACACCTTCTGCCAGACAAGGTTGCTCCAAGCCCTGTCCAACCTGGCCTTGGACACTTCCAGGGATACAAAAGGAATGTTCCATACTTAGAACAAGGAAGGAAATCCAGTAGGATCAGGTTAATAAGGAAAAAAACATAAAGGTGACTCTGCTCATCTTCCCTAAAGACCAACACTCCAAAAAGTGAAATGAAACAAATGCTGAGGCTTTCCTCCCCTCATTTCAAATCTTTTCATGCTGGATTTGAGTTTTTCAGGGACTTCCAGCTACATGCAGTGCAGGGGATGGGAACCTACATTTCCAAGTGAAGTGTCAGCAACCAAGCCTGGGCAGGAATAAAGAGGAGCAGGGAATGCCCATCCCATTTCCCAGGCAGCTCACACAGGACACTGCAGCAACACAGAGCTCAGAGCCCCTCGGGTGCCCTCCAAGAGCCTGAAGACAACGTGGGGCTGGAAGAGGCAAATCCTCAACCCTCGGGTGCCCCCAGCCCTTGAGAAGGGATCTCAGGAAGGACTGGGACACACAAGGAAAGTTTCCACATCTGCTCCCACAGCCCAAGCACACCCAGCAGCTCCCACTCCCTCCAAACCCCAGCATGGAGGGCACCCCAATCTCTGGGTACCCCTGGAAAGCCACCAGGCACCACATTCCCTGCTCTGCTCCCTCCATCTCGGCAGGTCCCACATATCCACTACACAAAATCTGTTTTGCTAGGGGTTTTAGGTTGGGGGTTTTTTTTGGTTTTGTTTTTTTTTTTCCTAATACTATGTTTAAAGTTGTATATTGTTCCAAAGTTTCCTTGTTTCATGTCATTGTTTGTTACTGCGCTTGAAAGTTGGCACATATTTGTTCAATTAAAGATTTATTTGCACTATTTGTTGAATAAAGATTATTCTTGCTAAAAGCTAAATAAAGTTTCATAAAAACTCACACGTCCCATAAACAAAATACAATGTCCTTTCCAAAAAAGCGTTGCACAAAACATTTCAAAATCACTCAATTCATTAGACAATAAATCCACACACAAAATAACCAGGCCTTGCCAGAATACATCATAAAATCTCATTACAACACTTTCAGGCCAGGGCTTCAAAGCAGGAACACAAAGGCTCCACCAACCCCTCAGCCTAGAAAAATCGCTGGCGGCGTGGCCGGAGCGAGTCCCTGGCACCTCCCGAAAGCTTTGGCACCTCCAGCAGCACCCATGGGTGCCAATTCCCTGCCTCCCGGCCACTCTGGGTGGCTCCCGGCCAGCGGGGCCGTTGTGGTCAGAGTGGGGATCCCGGGCATCCCATCCCAGCTCTCCCAAGCCACGGGAGCAGATGGAGAGCAGGGCTTCCCAAATCAGCACCACGCGAGCCCCTCTCGGCACTAAAGCAACAGGAGGAGTTTCCTTCCAAAGCCATGGATCCATCCAGTTCCCAGCACAATGACCAGGCTTGGGATGGTGACAGTTGTGAGGTGAGAAATGAGTCTTTGAAGTCTGAGCTGAGGTTTGGGGCAGAAAGTGATGTTACAACACACTGAGGGAATCCCAGCCATGGAAAGCATTCCCGGATTCAGAAACGCTTCCAAAGGAAAATGGCAGCCCCAATGGTTTGGTTGGACCTGGCCAAAGGCCAACACTGACCATGGCAAAGGCACCAACAGCAACAGCCTTTGTCACCCCGAGGGCATCTCAGCCTGGCACAGAAGAGGACAGTGGCATTGCCACCTGCCCATCACCAAAATTAGCATCATGGAATATCCTGAGTTGGAAGGGACACGCACGGATCATCAGTCCAGCTCCTGGCCGTGCACAGACACCCCAACAAACCCACTCTGAGCATCCCTGGGAGCTGTGTCCAAATGCTCCCGGAGCTCTGGCAGCCTTGAGGCCGTGACCATTCCCTGGGGAGCCTGTTCAGTGCCAAAACACCCTCTGGGGAAAGAGCCTGCTCTTAAAATCCAGCCTAAAGCAGTTTCAGGTAAACCTTCTTCTCTGCCCCAAAAACAAAGCTGTGCCATCACACACGATCCCTGACCCTGAGCAACCCCGGTCCCAGCACATGGGAACACCCAGCTGTGAAAAACTGGCACTTTCATTTACAACTCCACAACACCTTGATTCTTCCCACAACTGGAATTTGGAAGTTGGAGAGGTTTGTTTGCCTGGGTTTAAGTGCTGAGGGCTCCCAGAGAGCGATGGCCATGCACCGGCTGCGCTCCCTCCGGCACAAATCCCAAACTTTATGGATGCACTTACCCACTCCCCTCTGAGCAACAGCTGTCCATGTGGATTTGGTTAGTTGGGAGCAGCTACTCCACAGCAGCACTGGAAGAAGCCCCCTGTGGCCAGGAGCCCTCAACAAGTCCCAAAAGAAAGGGACAATGGAGCATGAAAGCTGATGGCAGTGCTCAGCCTGGCCTGGCTGGGTGTGACAGAGCACCTGGGCTCTGCTGAGCAAGGGAAACTCTGGATAACGCTAGGAAGAACCTGCTGAGAGAGAGATGAGGCTGTGGAATTGCTTTCCAAGAAAAATGGAAGCAGAGCTGGCTCTACTGCCTGAACAGCACAGGGGAAATTAAGGAAAGGAGCAGAAAAGGGGTGGAAGGAGATGACCATTAAGGCCCCTTTTGACCCAAACCATTCCGTAGTTCCACAATGAGACCACAGCACAATGCCCCATCTCCTGAAAACCCAGGACACGTTTTCCACCTGGAAAAGCTCCTTGGCTTCATTAAAATCAGCTGCTAAAGCTCAGCCACAGGAGGAAGGGCAGGGACAAAGGCACCCGAAGGACAAAGACCCTTGAAATGGGTCCTGGCGAGAAGACCCGAGGTACACAAAGGTTCACAGGGTTAAAACTCTGCTTTTTCCTGCCTTTTCAAGCACATAATCACTTGCTTTAGTTGCTACAGACGCCTCCCTCCCGGTTCTTGGGGAATATATTGTCTCAGCAGGCAGAGGGGGATGAACTCATCGTGGTTTCCCAATCCTGACCAGGGGCTCTGCGAGCTACTGGCAATACATATAATAAGTTATTATGCAAATAAAAACTGGACCCGGCCAAGGGAAATATGCTGGCTCTTCAAGTCCCATCTGCATCCCAGCAAGGATCTCAATGAACTTTAAAATCCTTATTGTCACCACAATGGGCAATATTATATTCTAGTTTGGATCTGTTCCTTCGCAGCATTAGCTCTCATTTGGAGATATTTTTAGATTTTCCTATCCCACTCCTCATTATGAAACACTGAGCTGCAGATTGATTTATTTCTTAAAAGCAAGTTGCTGTTTTCCCAATAACAGATTTAACAAATTTGTTCCACCTGTTCAGCTATGCTTCCAATGTCTTTTTTGTGGTTTCATTGAAGTTTTTTTTAATCCAAACCTCAAAGCCTCTAAACTCAGCATTAAAAGACAAGCTCAGCATCATCACTACCACTCACAATTCAAATGCTGCTCCAAATTACTGCAAGCTTTCATTTGTAAGTTGATACAGACACCAAGATTATGGAGCTTAATGGCTGTGGGCACAAACACACACTCTTCCAAGGGCATTCTCCTACTGGAAATCCTGCCTTGCTGGAGCAGGGACTCACTGCCTCATCCCCTCCATCCTCCTCCCTCACCCCAGCTGACCCCAGCCCCCAATGGCAAACAGAGCTACTGAAACAGAAGTTAAATCATCCTATATATTAAATAATTCTATATTCACCACAGCCCTGCCAGCCTAGTGTTTTCCATCATTTTATGGAAGAAGCTGTGGTTGTCCCATCTCTGGAAAGGTCCAAGGCCAGGCTGGAGCAAGCTGGGATAGTGGAAGGTGTTCCTGCCCATGAGAAGGGGGTGGTCCCATCCTGACTCACCCCACAGCTTCTAAGAACAGTTCATTTGCTTGAACAACCTCTTTTTGTGCAGCCTTAATTTACAACTGACCATGTGAGAAGTCTCAAAAGAATAACTTTTAGCTTTCCTGAACCATTCCTTGGCCAAGTATTTTTGGAGCAGCATTTCAGGGCAGCAATTTCCTGGTGGGTGATGGGAGCACACAGGTGTGCACAAGAGCTGGCCAAAAATTCTGCTTCATTTATGTACAAATGGTTCTGTTGTGGAGATTTCAGGAGGAAAGAAGAAAACAAGGATCTTGTATGAAATAACCCCAGTTCTTCCAATCCGAGCACGTCAGCACTGAGCAATGACAGTAGCAGCCTGAGAAAAATCATGGAATCATTGAGGTTGGAGAAGCCCTCTGAGATGGGAGTCCAACCATTCTCCCAGCACTGCCAAAGCCACCATCCACCATGTCCCTAAGTGCCACATCCAGCTACAGGGATGGGGACTCCACCACTCCTGTGCCAGGGCTGGAAGCCCTTTCCATGCAAGGTGTCCCTTGACACCTCCTGGCCAACAAAGCCCAACCCTGCTGGTCTTGTGCAGATGCAGCAATCAGCACCTCCTGAGCAGCCTGACAGGTTCCTCTTCCCCACGGACACCAACCCTGGCAGATCTTGGTGAAAAAGCCCATGAGGGGCCCAAACTCAGCCCAGCCCAACAAGCAATTCCTGATCCCAGCACAATGCACTGGATGTAAAGATGAATTGAGTGACTCCTCATCCTCCTGTGGCTCCAGCTGCCACACACATCTGCACTGGCTCCCAGTCAGAGCTCCCTAAATCACTCACCCTGTGGGGTGAAGCCCTGGCTACACCAAGCCTAGCTGAACCAACCAACCTAAAAGCCACCACAACAGAAGCTGCCGGGGACACAGGACCAACAGGGCATCACAGAGAACACGGCCAATCTCTTCCATCTCTAAACCGCCATAAATTTTCCCCACAGAAGTTCAAGATCTTCAAACCCAGAGAAGTGGCCTTAAAAAAACCCCAAACATCCAAGCAATTGCCCTGGGTTTTGTTCCATCTCAGGCGCCCATCAGGCTGACACATCCTGACACGAGAGCCCCGGGGCCAAAAGGGACACTGGGGGGACATCCAGCTCAGCCTCGGCTCCTCCTGCTCTCAGACCTCTCCCCGGAGCACAATTCCCTCCACAACCAACCTCTTTATCAGCAGGGACATTTCAGCCGGGTCCCTTTCAGGGTAAGACCAGAAGTAAAATCCAGGGAAGGCGGATTTCTGGAGTAGCAATAATTCCAGCTCTGTTCTGGGGACGTCAGGCATATTTCATGGGAAGATGTCAGCTCCTCACATTTAATGCTGACACTGTCATTTGCCCTTCAGCGAGAAGAAAGGCATGTAAGCAACACAAACCAAACTGAAATTTCCCCATTGCAAAGCATTCCTGCCAGGAATCACAATCCCAGTGTCATGTTTCTTATGCCCTTCCTTCCACAATAGCCCTCAAAGGCCGCACTTCCAAAGTTTTATTGCTCAGAATTCCTCATGCCAGAGTTCACAGAGCATCCTGGACACCCTCTGGACCAGTTTCAGGCCAGTGCCTTTCTATACCAGAGGGAAATCAAAGGGAGCAGCTGGACCAGGACCAACATTACAACTTTTATTTCCAATTTTTCGTGTCAAAGTCCCCCTGCTTCTCAAAAATGCAATTTTCCTTCACTCTCCAAACACACACAACCAGGACAGAGGGACTGGTGGACGAACACGTGACACAACACCCTCACACAAACATTTATTCCCATTTAATAATAGTTCAGACCAATCCAGCCCCATCACAAGGCGAAGCCTGGCTGGGCTGAGATGACTTTTGGGGTCTCAGGAAGGGCTGCCCCTTCCAAAATCAATTTTTATTGCCCAACTCAAATGTTTTCCTTTAGTTGTTTCCAGCCCACCTCCTCACCAGCCTCTAAGAGCCTCACAGAAGTTAGAAGTTAAAGCCCTTCCAATCCCAGTGTTTTTAAAACTCTGATTCAGGCACTAGCTCACCACATTTGGCTTCGCTCCAATTAACCCCTAAACGCCAAGGAGTCAAAAAAAAAAGTAAAAATCATTTGTTATCTCCAAGCTGCATCTGCTGACAAACCCTGCAGTGGGGTTTTTGTTGCTATTGTTCCCCAGGTTTGGGCTTTTTGAGCACTTCGTGATAAGAAAATTGTTCGGTAAATATCTCAGGAGCCCTTCCCCGTCAGCCGTCATCGCCTCGGGGTGTGATTGCTGTTCACAGACATCAAAATTTTTGCTATTTGCCAGATTTCAGAAAGCAAACTTGGATCCCCTGGGAGATACCTGGCGCTCATGTGCACCAACAGCAGGAATTTTTAACTCCTTCAGTACCTGATCCAGCTTGAAGCCACACGGGATCTTCAGAGGGATCTGACTGAAGGGTAGCTGCCCCAAACACCCCATGAACCCTTGTTAGCAGAATTATCATTTATAAATTGGGGTTTCTGCATCTTCAGAGATAGGGGAAAAAGAATTTTGAGTCAGAAGAACCCAACAGAGAAGCTCATGGTCAGAGAGTGGGGGTACACCAGCCCAGGGGTCCCTGGGGGTTTTCTCCTGAACCCATCGACACAAAACCAGGCTCAGAAAGCCTTTCTTAGGAACAAGTTCTTTAATACTCCAGCCAAAATCCCCCTGGGTCTAACATTTAGGTACCATAGGAGAAGAACTTGAGTTATTCTCAGCTTAATGTGACCCTCAGAGGGTCACATTGCAGATGGACCCCAGAGCCCTCATGTGCGGTGCTGCTCTCTGGAACGGGGTGAGGATGGAGGGAAGGGGACGGAAGCATCACTGAGAACCTCAAACTCCATATCACCTCCAAACAGCCCAGTTATTCAGAAAGCAGGAGAAGAGCTGCCTGGCAGTGTAGGGAGGAAAGAGTTGACAGCTCTTTGCTGCATCCAGCGTCACTTTCCTTGGCAAATCCAGGCTGTTGTTGGACACGCAAGCGGGGATGGGAGCTGAGCCTGCAGGAGCAGCGCTTGGGATTTAACACTTGAAGACCTCAACTTCCCAGAGCTCCTCCTGCAGCTCCATCCCAGCCAGGACACGGACACAGCACACCTGGAATTGTCCAAGCCCTGCAGCCACACAGGGGAGTGTGAACGACCTGCCCAGAACCTGGGTTTGAAATCAAATCCTGCTTTTATTAGGAATGTGCTGGCTCCCAGTATCCCTGGAAGTGGCACAGAGATTCTCCTGCCCCTCTGCTGCGGAGCCCAAAACAAAAACCAGCCCCTGGGGACACAGGGGAGATGCACTGGAGTGAGCCCAGAGTGCTGGATTCTATCCAGGGGATCCAGGGATTACACCAGACAGCATTCCTGCAGGTGCTGAACACAGAGGCTCTCCCATCTCCTAAGCAAAATCCACCCTGCCAGCCAAAGGCTGAGTTTTTCTCGTGGTTTCAGCATCTCACCAGACACAGAGGCCAAGCTCAGCTGAGCCAGGATTAGTGCTGAGCTCCCAAGGCTCAGCTGAAGCCTTCAGTTCAAGGACTTTTCCTGCACACGTTCCTTTACCAGAGAATGAAGAACAGAATGGATGGGGTGGGAAGGAACCTTAAAGCCCATCCCATTCCACCCCTGCCATGGGCACGGACACCTTCCACTATTCCAGGTTGCTCCAAGCCCCATCCAACCTGGCCTTGGACACTTCCAGGGATGGAACAGGCACAGAATCAGTTCCAGGGCCTCACCACCCTCACAGGGAAGAATTCCTTCCCAATATCCAATCTAAATCAATCCTCTTAATTTAAACCCATCACCCCTTGTCCTTTCACCATCAAGTCCAGGAATCTCTGCAGGACTCATGTTCTGAGCCAAAACAATTCCTGTCAACAACAGGAAAAAACCTCAAGTTGGCAATAAAGATATTGCTCAAAAGAAGATTTAATATTCCTTTAAAATGGAAAATTACCAGCTTTAAACTTTGCCTTCCTGCCCCCCTAGAAAAAGAAAAATCCCCTTTTGACCTTAGAAATCTGCCAGAATTTACTCTGACAGCACGTGGAGGTAATTCCTGATGGGTTTCCCTCGCCTTTGGATGGGATCTCCCCCCTTCCCAGTAAGAGTTAACACCCCAGACAGACAGAGCAAGCACCAACAAGCCCATCCACAGCCCGAAGGCAGCCAACTACTCATTGAGTTCATTATCACTCAAAAGATACAAACAGCTGCAGTAGAAAACCCAGCTCTTCTCTTCACCCTGCTCTCCAAATGCAGCTCATCAGCTGCACATCCAGAGATTCCTTGTCTGATCTCATTTTTCTGTCATAGGTTATGTTTTATGGGAAAACATGAGAATTCAAGTTTTCCAGGCAGAGCCTTCCTGCAGCCCCAGGAACAGCAGCAACTGCAGTAAAAAATTAAAATAAACCACTCATTTTGGAGGCTGAGCTGTTCCATCCTCTTGGGTTGGCAACAGTTCCAGCTGCCAGCTTTAAATGCCTTATCCTATTTTCCTATCCCATGGGAAAATTAGAATAAAATGCTGGTTAAGGGAACCAGTAGCTCAGCAACTTGTTTGCAAAGTTGAAGGAAATAATTGCTCTGAAATTATTTCCTGGATTAATTTCACTGAGCCTGGCACGTGGGGAAGCCTGGAAGGATCACAAAGGTCTGTTTAGGCCATTTAGTGCCTGCCCCACATCCCTGGCCCCACACTTCCCTGGGAAACCCGAGAAAGCTGCTGCTGCCTCATGGATCAGAAAATTTAAGTAAGAATTCAAAGATTTAGTTATTTTTAGAAAATATACATATTATTGTCAAATAAGAATAAGAGTCAAAGATTTGAATTTAATTTTTTTTTTTTTCTGGACAGGGCACTCCAATCATCTCAGCTCTCTGGAAAGGGATGCCAGCATTGTCCAGTTAAAACAAGAAATAGAAAAAGAAGAAGAGACAACTGAGAAGGTGCCCTGAGAAGCTGAGGCTGCCCCATCCCTGGAAGTGTCCAAGACCAGGCTGGAGCAATTTGGGACAGTGGAAGGAGTCCCTGCCCGTGGCAGGGAATGGAATGGGATGAGCTTTAAGGTCCCTTCCCACCCAAACCACGCTGGGATTGTGGGATTAAGCAGCACAGTGGGGTCCGTCTGACACAGCATCTCCCCAGCCCTCCCACCTGCGGGTAATTTACAAGCACGGAGCCTGTACCTGCTCCCAGGTGGATCTGACTCCCAGCCCGGCTCAGGGAACACCTTCCCTGCCTCTGCCTCCCCTCTCCGAGCGCTTTGTGCCTCCGAGAGGCTGAAAGCCCAGAGGTGACAGGAATTGCAAAGAGGGATTAAAGGACAAAGGCAGCACTCAGGGACAGCACCCTGCTGGCCTGGCACGGGATTTAACCCTGCTGTCACACAGGGATGGGATTTAACCCCTGGGGCACCGGCACGGCCCAAGAGGGGTCTGAGCTCCCAAGGACCACGCAAGAGGCAGCTCTGGCAGGAGGTAACTCCTGTCCAGTCCTCTCCTCCTCCCTCCTGGGAGTGTCCAGCAGCTTCCAGCCACTGTGGCCGTTGTCCTGCCACACCACGCAGTGACCACAGCCCCGTGTAGCACAAACAGCCCCTGCCCAGTCCACCACGGCAAAGCCACATCACGCAACAGCCACTGCCACGAAGCCACCGAGCCAGCAGCTCCCACCACGGCAAAGCCACATCACACAACAGCCACTGCCACGAAGCCACCGAGCCAGCAGCTCCCACCATGGCAAAGCCACATCACACAACAGCCACTGCCACGAAGCCACNAGGCAGCTCTGGCAGGAGGTAACTCCTGTCCAGTCCTCTCCTCCTCCCTCCTGGGAGTGTCCAGCAGCTTCCAGCCACTGTGGCCGTTGTCCTGCCACACCACGCAGTGACCACAGCCCCGTGTAGCACAAACAGCCCCTGCCCAGTCCACCACGGCAAAGCCACATCACACAACAGCCACTGCCACGAAGCCACTGAGCCAGCAGCTCCCACCACGGCAAAGCCACATCACACAACAGCCACTGCCACGAAGCCACCGAGCCAGTGGCTCCCACCACGGCAAAGCCACAGAACGTGGACCATCCACATGGACATGGACCTGCACATGAAGCACATGGATCCATCATGGAACATAGATCATCCCCATGGACATGGACCCTCACAGATAGAACACAGACCCTCGACATGGACCTGCACACGAAGCATATGGATCCATCATGGAACATAGATCATCCCCATGGACATGGACCCTCACACCATGGAACACAGATCCCCCCATGGACGTGGACCCTCACATGATAGAACACAGACCCTCCCCATGGACATGGACCTGCACACGATGCACATGGACCCTCACATGATAGAACACAGACCCTCCCCATGGACATGGACCCTCATACCACAGAACTCAGACCCTGCCCATGGAAATGAACCCTTCACACCTTGGAACCCAGACCATGCCCACACCACACAAACCCTCCCCATGGACACAGACCCTCACCACACAATGCCACCTCCTGTCACGCATTGTCACAGCTGCCATGCCACCCGACTCAACCCCACGCCGTGCAGTGAGCCCCGGTGCTGATGGGATCCTTCCAATTCAGCAGATTCTGGGATTCTACTGCAAGAGCCATCCCCGAGAAGGACTGCATCTCAGCTCCGTCTCAGGAGGATGCTGGCAATTCCATTTGGAAGGTGTTACAGGGCTGGCACCCCATCAATAGGGTCCTGCATCGTTAGGACTTTGCACTTATAACAGCGTTTCTTCTGGGCTTAGGGAAAGAGCTCGTTTCCATCCACACCCATCTGGGAGTGATTATTCCTGCTGTAGTAGCATCCAGGCCGGACTGGCATCGGCACCATTAGCACACAAACCCAGAGTTTAACGAGAGAGCACTTACCACTGAAACCGCCCCATAAAGGCACTTAGCCACGGTGAAACTGCAGCCAAATCTCCCACTTAACCACGGTAAAAACACATCAAACCTCCCTGTGATTCCGTGCTTGTGCACAATGGATCCTGACAGATTACACCTCTTCAGGGACACACTTCCCACTTACTCACTGCACGGAGTTTACTCAGTGCTCACAGCCCCCCGACCCCTCACAGACCCGTACCTTCTGCAGCCAGACACCTCTAAAAATAACATCCTCCCCAAGTGCTGAAAGATATTAAAATATAAAGCCATTAACATATAATAAGACTGGAATGAGAGCTCCGCATGCTCTGAAGCTCTCAGGGTTTGGCTTCCAGTCAAGAAAAATATATTGGATTAGTCTGAGAGCAAAATTAGGCTGGTGTGCAGTTTAATTAGCATTACAAGACACTACATGTGTATGGGAGAGCAGTGAAGATTTATGTTATTATGTGGTAAGAAAAATAATGTTAAAAGGTTAAAATAATATGGGGTTGATACAGCACTATTTACTCTGGGGTTAAAGGGAAGATAATTTTTAAATGACAGTGAATGTTGTTAAAAACCCAAGTTCAAGGATTTGCCAGGGAACTCATCGAAAAGTTGTGGAAAAACCCCGCAATTTGGTTATGGGTCAGTCAAACACTTACTCTGGCAACAATATTCTCTATCAAGGAACTCAATAAATACTAATAAAACGTCTGGGTCCTCACACAAAGTCAGAGTTTTTCTCCTTCATGGAATGAGCAGAAAACAGAAAATGAAACTCCAGCTCAGCAGAGGATGAGGCTGGGGGGAGCACAAGGAAGGGCACCCTTGCAGCACCATAAATCTGGGAATAAGGACTTTGGGAAGGCCCTGATGGAGTTGAAGGTGTCCCTGGCTGTGGCAGAGAGACTGGACTCGATGGCCTTGAGAGGTCCCTTCCACCCCAAACCCTTCTGTGATTCCCCAATTCCCAAGGAGCAGCCGGGCTGTTCCCACACAGGTTTCACCCCACAGCACGTGCAGGGATGCACCTCCAGCCCTCGGGAGGAGCTCACACTGTATTTAATTTCCCAAGGGATGCAACACATCCCGCAGCCACTGCCACGCTCCTGCCACTCTGCAGCATCTCAACAGGAGGAGTTCTGGACTCAGGCCAGCGTTTGCAAGGAATATTCACAGGCGCAGCAGCAGGGATACGAGAACTCGAGTTGTGAATGAAGGTAACCAGAGCCTGACATTTGCCACAGAGCTCTGCAGGCTCCCTTTATTGCCCTCTGAGAGCTTCTTCCAGCCACAAGCAGGACCACAAAGTGGAATTTGAGGGAAAGCCCACTGTGAGGGCACATCCCTGATCAGCATCTTCCCTCTGCACACACCCAGCCTTTCCCTAACCCGGGCTCAGAGCTATGGCACCCCAACACACAGGATTTAAAGGTCTGAGCCCACAGGAGCCGTGCTGAGGCTGCTTCCAGAGGAGGCTGGAGAAGCACTTCCAGCAGGAGCTCTGCTCAGAGCTCTCAGCACGTTGGGCAGGTTTCAGCTGGGATGCAGGAGCCAGACAGGGGATGAAGATGCATGGATGAGCTGCAGGTATGCTCCGGGAGGGGGAAGAAGCCTCTGGAGCAGCTCCAACACCTTTAGAGCCTTTGTGCCAACCACACCAAGAGCTGCCACTTACTCTGGAGCCAGATTTAACCAAAAAAAAAAAGGGGAAATAACAGCAATTTCACACTGCTGAGGGAAAAGAAAGGAAGAAATTCCTCCCTGTGAGGGGGGGGAGGCCCTGGCACAGGGTGCCCAGAGAAGCTGTGGCTGTCCCTGGATCCCTGGAAGTGTCCAAGGCCAGGCTGGACAGGGCTTGGAACAACCTGGGCTAGTGGAAGGTGTCCCTGTCATGGCAGGGGGTGGAACTAAATGAGCATTAAGGTCCCTCCCAGCCCAAACTATTCCATGACTCCAGTAAAGCCACACCAAGGTCAGGAATACCGATGTGGGCACTGCTCCAAAGCGGGAACATCCCTTGTTAAAAAGGTGAGAAGTGGAGACTGAGATCAGACACCTTGGCACCGGGAAGGTGAAATGCCAGTAAGCAAATTGCTGCTCAGCACATTTTTTTGGATGACTCAGCACCTCCCCTCCCTCCCCCCACCAGCTGCAAGCGCCTCCACGATTAGTTTGACAAAACCGATGGTATTTGATCCCATTCCCAGGCTATGGCAGTTTTTATCCCCATCTTGAGGCACTCTCAGGGCACACATTTCACCCGGCATTGGCCAAAAAACAAGTTGGGGCAGAAATGTGGCAGGACACAGGAGAAAAAGCACGGGGATGATGCTCTGCACAGCTCAAATATTGCAGGGATGATTTTTTGACAGCAAAATACGTTTTAATTTAGGCGCAAAATCCTCTAAAGGGACACAGTGCCCTGACGTGGATCTCCGCGAGAGGAGCCCGCCTGACAGAATCCTTCTCCCATCCCACAGCACACCCATCCGGAGGGATTATTTGGATTTTATACCACCAACCACGGCTCCACCACTCCCCAAACCCTCTCTCACACCTCCGAGCCACTGAAGAGTCAATGAATTAAAGCAGCTTTAACAAACTCCTCATCTCGCAGCCAACGTGGTGATGCAACACCCGGCGAGTTCTGGGACAAAGATGTGGAACTACAATGCCTCAACCTCTGCCATGAAAATCTGCCCTTCTAGCCCAAATGAGTTACATATTTGGATACCCTGTGAGATAGGGAAGCGGGGCGTTATCGAGCTGCCAAATCTCACTCCTGTCATGAGGTCATTTCTGGCATGCGGCCAGGAGAGGTTTCGGCCAAAATCTCAGCGCTGACCATCGCTCCCCATTCTTCCCCCCACGCTCCTCTTCCTCCTGCCTCAGGTCAGGAATGGGGGGGGGAAATAAAATAATTTAAAAATAAAGAAAAAAGAGTCAGTAAGGGGAGTGTTTTCTGGGCTTAAATCAGTTTGTACAATCACAACACACACAGCACTTGGCCTCTTCACAGGAGGACAGCTCAGCAGCTGCAGGACAACTGAGGGCTCACAGCACTGTGGTCATTGGTCCCCCCCAAATGAACCCTGACTCTGACCATGGTCCTCAGGAGAGAAATGTCATTGATCACATCTCTTGAATTAATTATTTAGTAATTTCAGCCCAATTTATGCGAGCATCACACCCATGGGATCACACTTTGGGTTTATCAGCAGCGCAGCTTGGAAAGGCTGCTGGGAACCCCACACGTACCCCAAAACTGGACAATAACTTTCTAAATAAAGCTGTTTGCAAACCCCTCATTGCACTGCTTTAATCACTGAAGGGACGAACTCACGGCACCCCAGGACACTCAAAGTGCTTGTTTTTTAGCTGCACATCAACTCAAGGCAGAAAAACCAGTGAGAAGCGGGTGAGCAGCACCACTACAAACCCCATTAATCACACGCTGCCACAGCAGCCGCTCCCAACTGGAGTGGCTCGGGACACTCAGCCTTGCTTCCCCACGTCCCTACTACCAGCAACCTTCCTCTCCAGCCCAACTGCTTCAATGTGCCCCAAAGAATATTTCATCTCAAGCCTGACAGGCCAGATGTAGAATAAAGAAATAAATAATTAGCGTTACCTTATCTGGAGTCTGTCAGCTGCAGCGAGCGACGCTCGGAGCTCCGTCCGCATCCAGAGACAAATTATCTAACGCTGTAATTTATGAATGCCTCAAGTATTTGCCCTGGTATTTCATTATACACTCGCTGGAAAGAAGAGCTCGAAAGACTAAACAGATCCAGCACGATAACACGAAAGGCACTCCAGTCGCGCGCTATTCCAAGGCAACCCAGGAATCCCAGCACGACATCAAACTGCTCCGGCTCACTCTGTGTTGACACTGCTCGAGGGGCAGCGAGGGGAGAGCGCAGAGCGACGACCCGGGAGCTCGGCTTCTCTCCGGTTCAACGCTGGACTTGGATTTATTATGGGAAGCTGCGGGATGCAGGCAGCGAAGGAAGCGCCAGCCCGGCTTTCCCGGGGGCAGCCGAGGCCGGCGCGGCGGAACGGCTCCCGCTGCCAAGTGGGAGGAAGAGTTCCAAACTCGCCGCTTTATCAAAGCTATTTTTGTCCTTCCCCCCACACACTGATAACCAGCAAGGCGAGGACCGCCGGGGTGCCGAGGCAGGGCTTGGCATCTCCCCCGAAACCCCGCTGCGACTCCGCGGCAAAGCCACCCGGCACCTTGGGGGAGCGGGCCATCCGCTCGGGAGGCTCGGAGGGGAGGAAACTCCTTCCTCCAGCTTATCCTGCTCGCAGCGAGGTTTCGTGCCTGGAAAAAATGAGCTAAGTTTGCGAGCGGAGGCCCCAGCTCCGCTCCGGCTCTCCCAGAGGCTCTCGGGACAGGCGACCCCCCCAAGGGCTGGGGACAGCGGCGGGGACAAGCGGGAGGCTGCTGCCCACCTGTCCTGCACAGGCTGAGGAGCTGCTGCGGGGGGACACCGAGGCATCACCCAAAAGATGGTGCACCTGGGCTGGGGGAGAAGGGGAATCACGAACACAGCGCAGGAGGAGGAGGAAGGAGAGCGAGCGGAGGCCGTGCGGGACCGGGACCCAGAGCGCACGGCGGGTGCGGAGCCGAGCCGTGCGGGGCTCCCCAGCAGCAGCACCCCGTGCCCGGGGGCACCCCGCAAGGGCCGGGACAGAGCCGCTGCCCCCGGCCAAGGCTGGGCTATCGGGACACACGGCGGGTCTGTCGCGACAGGGAGACGGCGAGCAGCAGGTGGAACCCAGGCGGCCCCGCAGCCCGTCACCCCCAGCGCAGACGAGCTCCCCCCGCACTTCACCCCCGCACCGCGAGTTCGGGGCTTTCCCCCCTTTTCCCACCAAACTGCCCCGAGAGGCCGTTCCGAAGCGCCCCGGGGCGCGGCACCCGAGCGCGGGGATGGAGCCGGGGGATGGCCCCGAGCAGCGCGGAGCCCCCGCGGTCCCCCCGCCCCCGGCCGGACCCACCTGCTGGCGCCGCNTGCAAATTAGAGGGCGGGGTCAGATGGCGCTGGAGCCGCGCCCCGCTGCGAGCCCGATCCCTGTCCCTGTCCCTGTCCCTGTCCCTGTCCCTGTCCCGGTACGGACCGGCGCCGTGATGGGTGGGCCTGTGGGCCCGTGCTCAGTGCGGTTCAGGAGGGCCCAGTCCCGGTGCTGTTCCAAGTCCCACTCCCGGCCGACATCCTCATCCCGATGCCCATCCCGGTACGGATGGACCCGATCCCGGTTCCAGTGAGCGCAGTCCCGCCAGCCGCTGTCTCCGCAGCCGGCTGAGGATTCCCGGGAGCAGACACCAAACGCCACCGATCCCCGGGCCGGGGCAGCGCTGTCACCGCTCTGCCCGGGTTCACGGCCGAGCGCGGCTGCCCGGGGCTGTGTGAGTGTTTTGGGGCAGCTGTCACTGCCTTCTCCAGCTTTTTAAGAGTTGATTGTCACTGCTGGAAAACAGCCTGGGACAGAGTGAAGCAGGGAGAGCAGTGGATTTGGAGAGGAAACCATGGTACCAAAAGCACCTGGTTTGGTTTGGAAGGACCTTGAGGCTCATCGAAAGGAGTTGGCAAAGCCTGCGCCGGTTCTATTCCCAATCAGGGGGGTTAATTGATAACGAGAGGGATAATGAGATTAATTAGGTGCTCTGTGATGCTCACAGGCTGCCAGGAAATTTGAATTGAGAAATTAGAGGTGGCCCGAAGAGGATAGGATGTGATTTGGAAAAGTAAAAGGAGAAAAGGGATTAAATACGAGGTGTAAATGGCCGCAGAGGAGGTGGCACTGCTGAGGAGGATTCCAGCTGGTTTTGGGGGAATCACCGGGTGCAGAGCAGGTCAGCAGCGCTGGGAGATGTCAGAGCCATCCCCAGATCTCCAGGAAGGGCCAGCACCAAGGACGGCCACCAGCACATCCCTGCCATGGGCCCTGCTGAGCCCCGCTGGGTGGGCTCCGAGAGCTGGGTGGTCCCGTGCCAGGTCTGTGCTCCCAGACCTGGGGGCAGGCTGAGTTTCCCACCAGGCTGTCCCTTCCCTGAGAAACCCTTGCAAGCCCTGGAACACATCGTCTGAGAATTTGTGGGGTCTTCATGCCACAGATCACAGCCATAAAGGATCCCACGGTGGCCTTGTCCTGCCTTTGGGGAGGAGGGTGACCTTCTCCAGCCCTTCCTGGCCTTGTTTTCCTGCAGTAGGGCTTTTTTCCCATAAGTCCTGTGTCACAGACATAAAATTCCATGAGAGTCTCTGTTTTCATTTAAGAAAGAAATGTTCCCCTAATATTTGGGAAGAGCAAAACTGGAAGCATCAGGCGCTGCCAACCCCAAGGAGGGGGGGTTGAGGAGCAAAAAGCAAATAAACACAAATGAACCCTCTGTTCAAAACCCTGCAATTATTTTAGGAACATTTGTAATTATTTGAGTGCTTAGTGTTGTTACTGGTTTTCATAGAATCACAGAATATCCTGAGTTGGAAGAGACCCACGAGGATCATCCAGACCAACTCCTGCACCACCAAAATCCTGTTTTTCAAGATGGAAATCCCAACCCCAATCTTACATGAACCCACCCACACTTGCAGCAGCCTCATCCCATTTTCCAGAGTCATTTAAATTACTTTGAAGGTGAATTTTAGAGGTCAGGTCAGCCTGGGGCTGGGTCAGGGGAAGATGTGAGCTCTCCATTCCTGCCTTGATCTCACCAGGGATTTAGGCCAAATCCTCAGACTGAGGCATTTCTGCCTCCTAGAGCTGACCAGCATCTCACTAATTAAAAAGGAATCGCACGTGATGGTGGAATTAAAACATAATTAATAGGTGGGATCCTCACTCCTGGACCAGTCAAGCCCCACAGCCCATGGCTGCAGTTTCTCCAGGATTTTGTTTTAATCCCTCTTGTTCTGAGCATTCCCTCCTCTTCCTCTGCCATCCCTGAAAAGCTTCACTACCTGGGTGAAGAACCTCATAGGTTTGTTTTTTGTATCCTGCCTGTGCTCCAAGAGTCCTGGACCAGGAGAAGCAGGAGCCAGAGGGTGGGGAAGGTGCAGAAGGGGCAGGGATCCCTGGTGCTCTGGCTGGGAAGATAAAGAGCAGTTGAGAGGGTCCTGGGGAGGGTGGGCAGGGGCTGCAGAGGAGGAGAGCACACAGGGGATGTGTCTGGAATGACTTTTTCTCTGGGTTCCCAAACTTGCTGGGTTTTTTCCAGCATCGCCTTCCCATCCCAGCAGGATTTAACCACAGGTGGGAGGAAGCTGCTGTAGCTTAGGAGATCTCCCTTCCCTTTGGAATGGGTACAGCTCTGCACAGCACAGGTGGCAGGTCTGAGTGCCCCTCTGCACGTGAATTCCCCAGATCAGGGAACCTTGGAGTGATGTAAAGCAGCTTTGAGCCCATTTCCCATTTACATTTTGGCAGCAGCTGCAATTCCTGCAGCGGCTGCAGAGTCAGTTTAACATGTGTGACCTAAAAGCTTTGGAATTCCTGACTTTCTTTTGAGGAAAGCCATCCCTTGCTCTCTCAGTGATGTTCTCAACAACATGAGTACAATAAAGTCTCCTAAAACCTGAAATCCTGGCACTCCAACAGCACATCCACAGGCGTTTACAAGCCCTTAGGAAGGAGAATCCTGGTTTTATGGAGCCTCCATCCAGCCCTGCACTCTCAATTCCTCTTCCCAGTGAGATCTAAGATGTTCCATACACTCTGCTTTGCTTAAAACTGTTTTTTCAGTAACTGTGAGCTTTGTCCATGCAGGAAAGGTAATTGTGTCCAACTGCTTCCATAGGGGCAGGGATTGAGCAATAAGTTCATCTTAGAAGAGCAAGATGTACTGAGGAATCACATTCGTGGCTTTTTTCCTAGCTCTGCCAGGGACACTTCCCAAATTTTCCCTCTCAAGACATTGCAGTGTCTCTGTTCATTTCTCCCTCTCATCTTCCTCCATGAGTTCTCACAATGGACACTAAGTTTCTCAGAGAAGGTGTGGCTGCCCCATCCCTGGAAGGGCCCAAGGCCAGGATGGACGAGCTTGGAACAATTTGGGATAGTGGAAGGGGTAGCTGCTTACGGCAGGGGGTGGGATGGGCTTTTTACAACAAGGAAAAAAAAAAAAAAAGCTGTGATGACTCTTGCTGGGCTTATTTTCACATTTCCCCCTGCACTGCTGACTTTTAAGGAGCAGCAGCACATTGCCACCTCATTTTCCTGCCTGGACGAGGCTTTGCTCTGGTTTGAAGGAAGATGAAGCCTGGCAGCCCCACGGTTCCATCCCAGAGCACACGGGAGGAGGTTTGGCCGAGGAGGCCGAGTTCAGCCTAAACACATCTTCTAGCAGAGAGGGGGTGAGGAAGATGCTGCTCTTGGTTCTGTTGTATGTTTATTTATATGTTATTTGGTGATAATGAGAACCAAATGCTCGGGACCTATTCAGTTCTTAAACTTTTATAGACTCATTGTCTTGATTTTCAACTGTGCGGCCGTCTCCGAGCCCCTGCCTCCCCCGGAATCGTGGAAGTGCCGTCGGTGACCAGGCTCAGCTGTGCTCTTACTCATCCTGGCTGGAACAATGATATTCCACACCACGTTATTCACCCTCCCCAGTGCCTCCTGGCCCCCTGGCCCCGACCCCTCGGCTCCCACATCCCGGGTCAGCGCCGCAGCCGGCCAAGGCATTGTCCTGGGGGTGCCACTCTGGGGCTGCACTGGTGCCAGGGAAAGAGGATACGATCTGTGCCTCGAGGAGCAGACGTGCTACATGAAAGATGCTCTGCCAGAGAGCCCAGAGCCCGCTCTGCCCCTCGGATCACTCACCAAATGCAGGGAAAGGAGGAGGAGGGGAAGGAGGAGAAGGGAAAGGAGGGAGCTGCACCCCAGCGCTGAGCCTGACCAGGCAGCACAGGGAGGGAGGGCTCCTCTCCCTGCCCCTTGGCAAGGATTTCTCCAGCCTTCCTGGGGCCGTGGTCTTGTTGGGCCCTAGGTTGGGCTCCGTCTCTGAGGTCTTTCCCAGCTCCATGGATTCTGTGCTTTTCCAGGCCTGTTTGCTCAGGAGCACAGCCACACCCTGGCCAGGTGGGACCCCCTCACCTAAACCATGACTGCTCTCATGGCACGAGGGTTTGCTGCAGCTTTCCACACCCTGAGAGCCCCTTCCAGTGCCTAAAGGGGCTCCAGGAGAGCTGGAAAGGGATGGAGGGAAAGGACACAGGGAATGGCTCCCACTGCCAGAGTTAGGTGGGATTAGCACTGAATTGTGGGCACAGGAAACTGGAACCTCAGTGCCACCACTGGTGTCTTCTCCAGGCAGGGGTCATTCTGACAGCAGAGCTCCTGGAAATCCCCTGCCCCAGGTTTGTGGCCCCTGTGCCCATTTCAGCCTCTTTGGCTTTTGCTTCTCTCTTTTTAGAGATGTAAATTCCGTGGATAATGATTTAAGCCTAAAAATGCAAGTTCTGCATTAAGAGAGACAAATATAAAGTGACTAAAATCCTTTGCAGGCAGAGCAGGGCCACATTTCCAGTCCTAGTATAGAATCCCAGGATGGTTTGGGTGGGAAGAGACCTTAAAACCCATCCCATCCCACCCCCTGCCATGGGCACGGACACCTTCCACTAGCCCAGGGTGCTCCAAGCCCTGTCCAACCTGGCCTTGGACACTTCCAGGGGTGGGGCAGCCACAGCTTCTCTGGGCACCCTGTGCCAGGGAAGAATTCCTTCCCAAAATTACATCTAACTCTGCCCTCTGGCAGGTTGAAGCCATTCCCCCTTTTCCTGTCACTCCAAGCCCTTTTCCAAAGCTCAGTTCTGGCCTAAACTCAAACTTTCAAGCACTTTGGGTAAGGCAGGGCGAGTCCAGCATTAAGAACTGAAGCCCTGGCTTTAAAAAGGGTAAATCCAAGGAATTCATATCAAAGCAGGAGCAGTCATAAGGAGAACATATGGAAGTGTCTTTTTCTGCTCACAGTGATTGGAAACTGCATGCCCAGGCCCTGATCCAGCTACAGGACCCCACATCCAGGGCTTAGTTTCCAGGTGACCCGGGATTTCAGCGATTTCCAACCTCGGGATGGTTAATGTGAGATGACAGCAATAACCAGGGAAGGAAAACCCCACGTGTTTGTTCTTCCCAGCATGCCAGCACTTGTGGATTTAAGTGAGGAGAAAGATCACAAGGCTCAGACAGAATATCCTCCAGAACACAGCCCTAAAGCAGCAATTTCCTCTGCAGAGCCCGTGTGAGATCAAGGCAGGATAAAGCACTCCATGTGAGCCTGGCTGAGGGGATTTGGGAAGGGGCAGGAGCCATTCGTTGGGGATGGAATAGTAAAGATTAAATTGGGTGTTACAGAGGGACCTTTCCAGAGGGAACAGCTCCAGCTCCGAGTGCCATTTGCCTTCACCTCTCCTCCATGAGGAGGCTCCTGGCTTTGGGAATGCAGCATTCCTAAGCTAACCCTGCCGATGGGAACATGTGCGTTTCATCTCAGAATGAATAAAAAATGACTGAGAAATAGCAAACCCTGTAATTTTGGTGAGGAATAATTCCCGGGCGATCGGAGGCAACGCGCTGGCGGATGGAAGGGCCGATTGCTCTGGATCAATGGGATGGAAACATCTGCTTTATCTCACTCAGATCTGAAGAGGTAAGGGCTGACAGTTCTTTGTGGGAATCTTTGCTATCTCGTTGTATATCTAAATTACATTAATTGATGTCCAACGTTGATGTTTCGGGTAATTCTCGTGGATCTCACAACCTTCTGTTTCAAATTCACAGTCTTCCACCACTCAAACTATTATTATTTTTACCAGTCCCAAGGGTGTGCTGGAGTCTCTTTGGTACAAATTAGAAAGGCTTTTATGAAAAGCTCACAGTTTATGGAACAGAGGTTCCCGTTGGCTTCCTGACCCCGAGGTAGTGACAGCTCCCACCGGAGCCTCACCCACAGCAGGAGTTTTAGCACCGTTCCCAACGCGGCTTGGGAGCTGACACGGGGTGAGGAACAGCAGGAATTTCCCCCAAGAGGGACAAAAAAGCCAAATGTTGACAAGTTTATGAGTACAAACGTGTCAGGGGGTCTCCTGGCACCGAGGCTTTGCTCCAAGCCTGTGCTGGGTTTACCTGGGGCTGGTAGTTCACTTGGGCTGGGCTGTGAGCCCAGAGAAGGGATTTGGGGGAGGCAGAACCCATTCTGCAAGGGACAAGAGTGGGGTAGAAATGACCCAAAGTCCCAACCCAAATAATTCTGTTAAAAAACCCCAAACTCAATGAGTTTTTGGAGAAAAGATCAAGCAACACAGCTGAGGGAGAGAAGACAGTAGTAGGAAGATGCTGAGACTGGAGGAAGAAGAGTCACAGAATCCCAGGATTTCCTGAGCTGGAAAGAACACACAGGATCATCCAGTCCAAGCCCTGGCTTTGGACAGACACCCCAACAATCCCACCCTGTGCCTGGGAGACTTGTCCAAACTCAGCTCTGGCAGCCTTGGGGCTGTGCCCATTCCCTGGGGAGCCCTTTCAGTCCTTCTATCCTCTGGGGGAAGGACCTTTCCCTAAAATCCAACCTGAACCTGCCCTGACAGCTCCAGCCATTCCCTGAGTCCTGTCCCTGCTCACAGAGAGCTGAATGAGAGCCCTTGGAAAGGTGACACTGAGTGTGAAGGGTGAGAAGCCAGAGGGAGGTGAAGGCAGCAAACCCAATCCTCCCCAGCTCTTGCCCATCAATTCACTGCAATTAAAGTTGAATTAACAAAGACACGGATTTTTCAGTGGGGAAAACACAACAGCGAAACCTTGATCTTCCTCAGGTACCAAAACAGATCCAAGGCCATGGTCCAAAGGAGGAACCAGGAAATGCAGAACAAGGGAGAAAGAAGTCACCCAGTAAAACCCATCTGGCTCACAGCATCCGGGGAAATCCACACAAACCCACCTTCCACAGCCCCTCCAGGCTCTGCTGGGGCAAAGGGGGCTGGAATGAAAAATTAATTGTAAGCTGTTACTTAACACAGATTTTGAGACAAAAAGAAGAGAACAAAGGAGTCCTTCAGGCAAAAAATGTGGAAAATGACAATCATTAATAACGTCAACTCCTCACTCCAGGATTTTCATCAGTTGGCTGAGGTGGCATCACATTGTCAAGTCACAAAAGCCATAAACACACCCAAAAAAACCTGATTGATGCCAGAAAAATAAACGCAGAACTCACCAACATCAGGAGCTCCAGTTGGAATGCATCCAGAATGTCCAGACTTGGAAAGGCCTAAAATCATCGTGGAGTTTCCTGGTAGGTGGAAAACACTGAAACTGCATTCCTGAGAGGAGGAATCCTCTCTCCAGAGTTCTCAATCTGCCATGGTGAAGTGTTGGTGTGAAAAACAAGGATCTCAAGCACATTTTCAGAACCCTGTTTCTGGATTTCCATGCATCCCAAGTTCTCCTCTGCTCAGGAAGGATGGAGAAGCTGTAGGAGGTCTGAAATGGTTCAGAAATCCACATTCAAAAATGATCCTTTTATTTTTTGATAACCCAGAAAGCAGGAGCTGGCATGCCATCTATTAAACTATAAATAAAGACATAAAAAAGAGGAATTCCTAATCCACATCCAGAAGGGCTGAGGTTCAAAACCCAGACCCCACCCAGGACTTCAGCATCTGGAGTGTCCCATCTCACACCTCAAAACATTCCCAGGCCTGGACTTTGATTTGGGTCTGCAGCCCTTTTTTGTTGTTTTCTCGGGGGTGCAGCATTTTCCAGGCTCTTTCCAGCAGAATTCTTTCCATGCTGCCCATCACAATTTTTATGGAGTCACGAGGCAAATTTACAGCTGAGAAACTTCTCCCTGGCCCCACGCTGCCTCCCAGCTTTGATGTGCACAGCTCTATAGCCATGAAAATTCCCATCCACTTAACTCAAATCCCTGCTAATCAAATCCTTGGGAATCAGCACGTTCCTGAGTGGATTTGCAGCTGCTGCAGCAGTTTGGGCACCACGTGGCCACCAAAACCCTTCCCTGGGAGCTCAGGAGTGGCATCACTGCTCCCCAAGCACCTAGGAGGTTGGTGGGAATGAGAGAGAGCACCAGGATTGCCAGGACACATCTCACAAGCAGCATTCCCAAAGGAAAAGCTCCCAAGCACTCTCCTGGAAAGGCTGACGCTGCTTCCCAACACTGCTCACCAGCCCAGGCCCTTGCAGGACCCTTTTATGTAGTTCCTAAAGCCCAGCTGGGGCCCAGAGCTCTCAAACTGGGGCAGTTTAGGGCACAGCCAGGAGGAATTATCCTGGAACTGGGAATCACCTGGGCTGCTGTAATTGCCTGCACCAGGACAAGCTGAGGCACCTGAGGCTTCCTGGGGACAGGCTCCAGTGGCCGCTTTCCTGTCCGGGAGGCCAAACAGCTCTTCCATTCTCTCTGGGCAACTTCTGCCAGGGCCTCCCCACCCTCACAGCCAGGAATTCCTTCCCAATATCCCATCTAATCCTGTCCTCTGGCAGTAGGAAGCCATTCCCTGTGTCCTGTCCCTCCATCCTGTCCCAAGTCCCTCCCCAGCTCTCCTGGAGCCCTTTTAGGGACTGGAAGGGGCTCTGGGGTCACCCTGGAGCCTTCTCCTCTCCAGGTGAGCACCCCCAGCTCTCCCAGCCTGGCCCCAGAGGGGTTCCAGCCCTTGGAGCAGCTCCGTGGCCTCCTCTGGACTCCCTCCAGCAGCTCCAGGTCCTTCTGATTTTGGGGTTCTGGAGTTTGAGGCAGCTCTGCAGGTGTGGTCTCACCTGAGTGGGGCAGAGGCAGAATCCCCCCTGCCTGCTGCCCAGGCTGGGGAAGTGCAGGCCCCTCACTATCACCCCCAGCCCCTCTCACTGTGACCCACCAGCCCCCTCAACTCTCCCTCCTGCACCCCCAGCTCTGTGCCTTGGTTCTCCAGCACAGCTGGTGCCTCCCCCATTTGCCTCCTGCACCAATCTGTTTTTTTAAAAAAACATTTATTTCCATCCCCATCCAATTTCTTCCCCTTTTCCTGGTTTTCTTTCCAAACAGAGGGTTTCCAGCTCAGGATGGGGATGGCCACAGGGTAACTCCAGAGCTTTGTCCCGTGGCCTTTCCCAGCCTGGCACGCAGCGCTCAATTTGGAGCGCGGTGTCCTCGCTCTGTTCCATGCCGAGCTCTGTTGTCCAGAGGAATTAATTCCAGATTATGTGTGGGTGTGGACTTCAGCTGGGCAAAATTTGGATACCCTGGTTGAGTCATTATTGTCTGATGAATCTCTTGGTGACAGCCTTCGCCCCTATTGTTCTGAGGTGAGCCCCGTGGCAAGAAATGTGAAAGCAAGAAACAAAAGAATATAAAGAAAGGTTACGAAATCAAATTCAGTTAAGGCAGGGTTATTGTCCCTCCATCCCGCCTCTCTGGCCTCCAGTTGGGATTGGATTTGGCAGGAAAACAACCCCCATGGGACAGTGGCTGGGGTTTAGAGCAGGTTCTGGGGGGAGCCCGTCCCCGTGGGACCCTGGTGGCCCCAGTGACACAGCAGCAACAGGGAGGAGGAGTTATCATCAATTCTTAACATTTTATTTCTTTACTGGGTTAAACAAGGAGCAGAGAAAACCTCGGCCCCAAAATACAACAGAACTGAAAGCATTACAGGTACAGAGACTATTGAACACAGAGAGTAGTAGGATAATATTTTAATACAACTGAATTATAGCATGGGATTGTGTTTTTGTTGGGTTTTTTTTGTTTGTTTTTTGTCAAACCAGTTTGGAAAATAAATGTAATAGGAACTAGTGCAAAAAAGTTCTAAACATGAAGCACAGTGTATAAAATGGCATAAGAAAACTGTCCCCTCGAGGACACAGTCACTTTCTTATGACAGAAGGGAGAAAGAGAAACAGAAGGGGGGGTGGGAACAGAGGGAGGGTCCAGGAGGCGGAGGAGGAAAAGCTGGAAAGAAAGAGAAACCGGGCCGGGGGATTAGAAAGGATACTTTGACTTCAGCAATGTTGGTTTGTGTTTCACCACCACGCACTGTTAAAGGACCTCGTTGGGGTCGGGCCGAGCTCTGTCACCACCCACATGGCACAAGCACTTGAGAAGGGTTCGGGCACCGCAGGGGTCGGGTCCCGCAGGTGCCCCCCGGGACACGAGCGCAGGGCAGGGAGCCCCAGCTCGGACACTCCAGAGGGAGAAGGGCACGAGGGGCCGGGGTCTGCTCCTGCTCTCCCTTCCCACACCCCTCCTGAACACGGCGTTGGCTCCCTCAAGGACCAGCACGTGGAATTTGTTCCCAATTTCCAGCCCGCGCTCAGACGGGAATGTCTCCCTCGTGAAGGCATCCTGAGGAGCCGGGCTCGGGTTGGGACAGAAAACCAAACCAAACCTCCATCAGAGGGATGGCTGGGGATCCCCAGGAATTCCTCCCAGGCATCAGCATCTCTGATTCCCACGGGGAAGGTGTCCCTGCATTCCCAAGGTGTTATCCCAGCCTGCTCAGCCAGGATTTTCTCCAGCCTGTTCCCACCACGGAGCCACCCAGCCTCCTACCCTGGAGAAACTGGCTGGATGCTATTTTAAGGAGAGCTGGTTGGAATTCCTTACAAATTGCTATTCTCTCCCAATCCGCTGCCACCCATTCCAACTCTGTGAGCAGAAAAAGTGTGATTTTTTTTTTTTTTGCCTCATTTTCTTTTTGGAAAATGAAAGGTTTTGTGGGAAAAGACTGTTCTGGATGCATTTCTCAATTTGCAAAAAAAAACCCCCAAAAATTAAAAAAATTGGTCATAATGATCAATTTGGCTTGCTTTGACAAGTTTCAAAATTAAAAAAAAATCACTGTCTGGCTCTTTTTGTCTTTTTGTTTTGCAACTCAGGCATGTCCAGTTCCCAAATACATTTAAAAATGGTAAAACCAACCCCAAATTTCATAAGCCAAACCTAATTCTTGGGGGTTTTTTGCTGAGTTTCATTTTACAACAAGCGGAGCTGTCGACCTTCTGGGCTGAAAAAGGATCATCCTCAAGTGCTAAAAAGGCTGGAAACTGCTCCTGGCCTGCCTGGAACAAAGGTCCTGGAGATGTGGAGCAGGAAAGGATGGAGGGACTGGGCTCAGGAACTCACCCATCTCCTGCCCAGGCCTTTGAGAGGGGCTGAGAGCTTTGATAAAACCCCAACAACTTTTAAAAATAATTATTCCTTATTTTTCTATGATCCTCAATTAAAAATGGTCCATTCTCCACCACAGCCTTCCCTCTGCTCCCTTCCTCACAGAGACATGCAGGGCTGGGAGGTCACCCAAAGAGCCACCTGGACCAAGGACACCCAAAAAGAGCTGCTAAAATCCTTCCATTCCTGGAAAAAAATGGACTCATGGTGGGAGCTGTGCAGCTCCAGGGCTGCTGTGAGGCAGGAGCTCTAGCAGGCTCCTTCTGTGGGAGAAGGGATGATTTTGGGGTTGTGTGATGGTGGTACCTCCATGGGATGCCCATGAGCTAACTTTTGGGTTGAAGGAGATCCTTAACATCCAACCTGAACTCCTGACATGGCCCTTCCCAACTTTTCCAGCCTGGTTTAAGAGATTTAACTCCCAGGAATGGGAAGCCCCAGGGGAGCACAAAAAGCTGATTCTCAGAATTCCCTGCCTGTCTTGGGTTACAATGGAAGATGTAACCAAAAGACAGGTGGGGCAATGTTATCTCCTCTGTGACCAGCCCTGATAACTCCCACAGGGGAAGCAGCAGCCACTCTGTGGGGAGCCATCTCCACTAATGGGCCATCAGGGTCCCACAGATGACTCACAGAATCTTATCCTCCCATTGTGAGATGCTCCACCCAGGGGGAGGAACCAAACATTCCTACCTGGATATAATCTGGAGCCTGGAACACCGTGGGCAGCACCTACCCTGGATTCCCTGAGGACAAGAGCTCCATGACCACCACTGGACCTCCAGAGAAGGATCAGATCTTTCTACAGGATCACTGCTTTGACAGAACCACATCCATCACTCCAACATTTCATGGGACTGCTACCACCACCCTGACCACAGGCTGTCAGGTCGTATTCTGACTCTGTCAGTCTAAGCCAGTGTTTCTGTACCACTGCCTTTACTTTAATTTTCCTATTGAGCTGTAGCTCTGACTTGGAATCTCCTGCTGGCTTGCCTTCGAGCTAGAACGTCTCTGGTGCCCAAGGGACAGTCCTGGCAGCGTGCTGGGTGGAAGGTGGTGGCGGTGAAGCGCAGCGCTCTCTCCTTGCTGCAGGGTTACACCGAGCACTCGGAGCTGCAGCTGGACAGCGAGGCCGGCACGGGGAGCGCCCAGGGCAGGGAAAGGAGGCCTGGTGTCAGCTGGGCATGGAGAAGGTGACCTCACCCCCCTGCATGGGGATGAGGAAGGGTACAATGACGGGAACAGCAGGCAGTCAGAAGATGATGATTCACAGACTGAAATACCTGAGGCTGGTGACCTAAAGGAATTCCAAGAAGTGGAGGAAAGAGATCCTCAGGAACCGGTTGTTTCTTCTTCAAAGAGAGTGTGAAACATATCTCCAGATGAGATCAAAATCCCTCCTGAGCCTCCTGGCAGATGTTCTAACCAATTGCAGGATAAAATTGAAAAGCTGTATGAGAGGAAAATGAAAGAGGGCATGGATATGAACTACATCACCCAGAAGAAGAAGGAATTTCGCAACCCCAGCATCTATGAAAAGCTGATCCAGTTTTGTTCCATTGATGAAACTGGTACAAATTACCCAAAGGACATGTTTGATCCTCATAGCTGGTCAGAGGATTCATATTATGAGGCACTAGCTAAAGCCCAGAAGACTGAGATGGACAAATTGAAGAAGGCCAAGAAAGGACGTACAAAGATTGAATTTGTGACTGGACCAAAAAGAATACAACAATAAGCACTGCTTCCACAACCACCACAACATCCAGCACCACTGTGGGAGATGCCCAGAAGAAGAGGAGGAGGAGCAAGTGACACGTTGAGGAAGGGTCTCATAGAATGACTCATAAAATTACATCATCTCAATGTGAGCTCCCCTGCTCTGAGGGGAGGAACCAAACATTCCTACCTGGATATAATCGGGGCCTGGAACACCGTGGGCAGCACCTACCACTGGATTCCCTGAGGACAAGAGCTCCATAACCACCACTGGACCTCCAGAGAAGGATCAGATCTTTCTACAGGATCACTGCTTTGACAGAACCACATCCATCACTCCAACATTTCATGGGACTGCTACCACCACCCTGACCACAGGCTGTCAGGTCGTATTCTGACTCTGTCAGTCTAAGCCAGTGTTTCTGTACCACTGCCTTTATTTTAATTTTTCTATTGAGTTGTAGTTCTGACTTGGAATCTCCTGCTGGTTTGCTTTCAAACTAGTACACTTCCCCATCACTTTCTGGCAGAATCCAGGAATGTTTCTGTCCTGACTTTGTCTCCACCAAGCCCTACAGGCATTCTTTTCCCAGATAGCAGCAGGAATGGGATTAGGATGAATCATAAACTGAGGGTAACCTGGGCTATGGGACCTCACTCCCTTTGGCTCTGTGAAAATTATGGAATCCCAGAGTGGTTTGGGTTGGAAAGGACCTTCAAGATCATGCAGTCCCACCCCCTGCCATGGAAGGACACTTTCCACTATCCCAGGTTGCTCCAAGCCCCATCCAACCTGGCCCTGGACACTCCCAGGGATGGGGCAGCCACAGCATCTCCAGGCCACCTCAACAACCCATCCCAAACCACCATGCTCGGGGCTACCAGAGACCAGGAGGCACCTGCAGAACCCAGCACAGGGACACTCCATGGCCTGGACTCGCAGGATCCTGCCCAGGGGCAGCAGATATCCGGGATTTTCCCCTTATTCCCTTCCTCCAGGCAGCAGCCAAGCATCTCCCGGCCCCGCCTGCGGCCCTGAGTGGCAGTGAATGAACTGCCCTGACATCTCCTCTTGAAGCAAAGCAAAATGTGTTGAATAAAAACTAGTTCCAGATGTTTTCCCAGTGTTGCCAAGTTACTCAACATGTTCTGCTTTAGTTGTCAGATGCTTTCAAAGCGATTTCCCTAACTCCGAGCACGAATGGTGAGGGCTCTCCCTGGGAATCTTCTGCCTGGGGCTACCATGGATCTGTATTTTCATAAGAAAAAGACTCAGCTAATGATTAATGTTCCCCAGAGGAAGCGGGGCCTTTCTTTGGGATTTTTCTTCAGTTATTTTTAATTAATTTGTACAACTGGCAGCTACATGAAAGTGCAAAACCCGGGAATAACGCTGAACCCGACTGCCTTTGCTCCTTCTCTCTGCCCACACCTGGAGCTTGTGGAGACATCACCATCCCTCACTTCCCTGGGGATGAGAAACCTCCTCACCAGGGAGGAATCACTGCTTCCCACTGGGAATTTTCTCTGAACAAAGAGAAGTTTGCCCACTGAAGGAAAAGTTGAGTTTTACATATTAATCCCAACACAGGGCATGTTCTTTAGGGAGAAGATAAAAGATCATTGGACGAAAAGGGCAAAGCCTCTTAGGTGTAAGTTCCTGGTAGGATAAATATTTAGAGCTCATGTTTTCCAAGGTGGTTTGGGAATGTGGAAAGCATTTGGGATTGCAAAGGGCCCCTGCTCTGGTGGACACAGGGCTTGGGGTGAAGCACCCTGGACACACAGGGTAAGGAAGCCCTTCCCTTCCTTATCCAGGCACACTCCTGCTTTATCCAAGCACACTCGCTCCTTTTCCAGGCACATTCCCCCCACTTTGTAATAAAAGTGGTGGGAATGTGGTGTTAAGTGAGACAATGTCACCGTCTGCTTCCTGGGCTGTTCTCTCAGAGAGCAAAACCAGAGTACTCGGGGATGGAGGATTAGGAGGTTGTAATGTCAGACCAAGGGCAGAAATTTTATCCAATGGGCTCCTGATGATGGACTTCTCCATACACCACTTCCAGCTGCTCCTGGTCTGGGAACAGCCTTGTCTGGATCTGTTTAACGGGATTGGCAAAGTGTTGAATGCAGCATATGGTGCCCTAAAACCACAGAACTTATTGACAGCAGCCCAGACTCACTAAAGAAAAGATCTTCCAAAGCCTCACTCTGGGAAGACTCAGCACTTTCCTTCTACTTCCAGCAGGTAAAGTCCATCCCATGCTCTCAGAGCAGATCCGCATCCTGTGTGCTCTCTCTGGCATCTCGTCCTCTTGGGAGCACCCCCTGGGAGCCGTGGCCTGGAAAACACATGGATCTCCTGTCCTGGGGGCCTCCTTAATCCCAGTGGATGGGGCTCAAACCTCCCCAGTAGCCACCCAAACTAGCCCAGTTCTGAATTGGCTCCACTTCCCGATTCACTGGGATGCAATATGAGCTCCAGAGCTCCCGAGGGAAGCCTCCAGCTGGTGTTAGGGAAGGTGAAACTGTTTCTCACCAGCTCCCAGGTTATCCCAGCAAATCCCTGCCAGAAGATGACTTGGGTTGTTGGATCTCACTCCTGCAGCTCTGTGGAAATCATGAAATCATGGAATGGTTTAGGTTGAAGGGATCTTCAAGCCCATTCTGTTCCACCCTCTGCCATGGGCAGGGACATCTCCTGCTGGACCAGGTTGCTCCAAGCCCTGTACAACCTGGCCTTGGACACTTCCACAGCTTCTCTGGGAATCCCACATCACCATCACCACGCCCAAGCCTGGCCTGATGCTCCATCACCAGTAGGACACAAAGGATTCAAGGCAGGGAGAAGGATGCACATCCCTCAGGATGGTGCCGGCTCCGGATGTGGCGCAGGGACTGAGGCCGGGCCACCCCGTGCCCGCCAGCACTGCTCAGTGTCACACATGACACAATGCACAGGGCCAGTGACTCAGGGCCACTTGCTGACGCACCACACTGGGCTATTCTTCTCTCTCCCGATGAGTCGCTCCAAGATTGGACACAGTCTATCTCCGAGAGAGGCGCCTGGAATTAGCTTAACTCTTGGCAGTACAGGAGAAATCTAATTTCCTTTGGGATCCGGCTGTCTGGAGGCAAGGATGGGGCTGTGCTCCCTCCCCTGGCCTGTGTGGGAGCTTTTGCTCCTTGTCAGAGCAGCTCCAAAACCCACTGCTCACAGAAAACCAAGAGATCAGATCCCAGTTCGCAGAACTGCTCCATGTCCAACTGTTCTAATTGGCGTAAACTGAACTGAAATTATATGGATGTCATGAGGAATAGTCAAATGAGAGACATCCTACTTTTTGGGTGGCAATAGCAAGGGAATCTGCTTGCAAAACACTCTCCATCTTCCATGAGCACCACCTCTCCCACCCCAAAAACTATGGTACAATGGGATCACAGGCCTCGTCTCTGCAGGACTTTGGGAACAGGCAACTGGTGGCGTGTAAACATCACCCCAAAGCTCTGAGATTCAAGTCAAAGCAGGAATCAAACATTCAGCTGCTTCTCAGAGCCTCTTTGGTCTGGAAATGGGCTGGAAATGTCAGGAAACCTGTGCTTCCCACGAGATGCCTGGTACTTCCTTCTTCCAGCCGGGCAGGAAGTAGCTTTGCTCATGGGGCTCTGCTCACGGGGCTCTGCTTGGTTTTGCTTCACCTCAACAGACCAGAAACCACAAAACTCCTACAGGTCATCAACTCTCGGACTTTTTGCACCCTCACAAGGATCTGGGATCAATTTGGGATGCAGCAGGATATTCTTCTTGCTCCATCCCTGTCTCCTGCAGTGACACATGCAGGGCTCTGCTGTAGGTTCCTGTCAAGAGCCAGCCTGGAAACTGAGGGACCATCCCAGCCCCTCTGGGAGCAGGGAGTGGATTCACACCCAATTTGTGACCTTGTGCTAGAACACCCTCTCTTCCTTCCCTGCCCACACCCAGGACAAATTACAGCCCCTGGTGCCCAGCCTGGAGGCACCACCTCGCAGTGCCCATGCTGGGAACAGTTCTGGAGGGTGGGTGGAAAATTGGGAGCTTCCTAGGAAATGACCTGGGGATCAGATCCTAGGGATCTGATGTTTGTTTGGGGCTGAATCCCTGGATATGCTGAGCTCAGGTTAAAAAACCACTCCAAGTGAGCCAAATGAGGCTACACCAGCCAGCACCTTGCCCGGCCAAGTCCAGCTGGGCTCCCAGAAATTTCTGGATCTGGGGGCATCCGTGGATTGAAACTATTCACAAAAATGCTCCTCCCTAGCTGGGCTTTATTAGTGCCTCTTTGTGTGGGAGACTCTCCCTCCAAGCCAGATTTCTCCAGACCGTTTGCCCAGTCCTCCTGCCATCCAGTCAATGATTTGTAGCTGGGAAGCATGGAAGGATGCCTTTGGAATTCCCTGCATCCAACTGTTGCCACATGGGATCCCTCTCCCTCACAGCCCGTGTACTGCTGGAGTCACATCTCCCCAACTCCTCACTGAGACCAGTCCCACCAGCCAGGGAGGACAACAAAAAAGGTTACACCAAATCATCAGGACACTTTGCAAAGTGGGATGTGGGAATGCTGGGGACATCCCTCCTGTTCCATACCTCCTCCCTCTCCTCCTCCTAGCATAGAGGAGCAGGAAAGGCCAGGCTGGAGGAGCAGGCTGGGATGCAGTGAGACCAGCCCCGAGCGGTACCACAGTGCAGTGACACAGCGTCCCACTCCTGTCCCCAAACGCCACCAGCGAGGCAGCGCCGCGCTGAGGACAGTGCGCCCCACCATGCAGGTGGTTCTGCCCCGAGCCCCAGTGGCTTTTCCCTGGGACAGAAGTGGGCCAGGCTATGCCGGGAGGTGCTGCCCCTCCGCCTGCTCCCTCGGGATTCACAGCCAGGAGAAAAGGAACGAGGGCTGGGCTGACCGTCAAACCTCGGCACGGCGCGGGCGGGGGAGGCGCGGGCACTCAAGGCACTCGCGGCAGCGGCCGGGGACACCCGGCAGTCCCATGGGGACACCCTTCGATTCCAAGGGACCCCTCCCCTCGGTCCCCCCGCCCCCGTGCCGTTCCTGCCCGCCCGGCGCCTGCGGGGCCGGGAATGCTGGCCCTGCCCGAACCCTTCCGGCGCCGGGTCCCGCAGCCCTGTGCGCGTTAGAGACTCTTCACCACGGGGATGCCCCGCGCGAGCAGCTCTTGGGGGATGTGCGGGGGTGCGTGTGTGCCACCCCCAATCCCGTGCCTCCCATTGGAGGAATAGCATGTGCCCCGCTTATGGGAAAAGATCTGGCGTTCTCCTTGGAGGTCGGCTCTGCCCTCTGTGTCACTCGTCCCGTGCCACGCTCTCCTCCAGGGCGGGCGGGGCCTCCAGGCCGAGCCCCCCGGCGCCGCCGTGCACGCTCGAGAAGGACACCATGGTGTGGAGGAGCATCAGGACCAGCACGCACAGTCTGATCCTGCTGCTGCCGAGGCGAGACCCCGCAGAAACTGGCAGCAAGGACGGGGAGCGAGGCTGGTGGTACTGGTGGTACTGGTGGTGGTGGTGGTGGTAGAGGTTTCCGTGGTTCTGCCTCTGGTGATGGAGGTGGGGGTCGTGGCGGTGGAAATGGAGCGACTCTGACGCCGTGGATTTGGGGGATGTGTCCTCATTGCTGTCTGGGGGGTGCTCGCAGGAGTCCCATTGCACCTCGCAGCACTTGGCCTCCTCGTCGGGCAGCTGGTTCTCCAGCAGCCCTGCAGGAAGGAAAGAAGGAAGCAGGAGGAGGGGTCAGCGGGACACTGAAGATGAGGCTGCAGAGGAAGCGAGCGCTGGTGCCCACCAGCTGTGGGATGGGCACACCTGAGATCAGGACATCCAGACACCCCCTAGGACTGGCCCCAGCAAATCTGTGAGCCTACACACATCAGCAAGGCAAGCTCAGGGCTCCCCAAATCCTGCTCACAGTGGTTCAATATCCCCACCTTGCTTTAATCCATCACCTGCAGCTCCCTTCATGCTTATGCTTTAGCTTTCAATTGGAGGTAGGACTTTCACCTCCTGGGCTGAGATGTTGCTGTGTCCCCACTAATCCCTCACCCCGTACCCTTGGGATGGCCACGTTTTGGCATCAGGCAATGTTTCCACACTGCCCCTCCTCCCACTCCACCCCGACAAGCCTTCCAAACGCAGAGAGTGGCTTGGAAATTCCCCAGGGCTCACCATCACCCCCCGTGCCCGATGTGAGCCCGGCCCTCCTTACCCGTACAGATGAAGCCAGGCAAACCTCCATAGATCAGCTCATCATTGTCCGGTAACACGAAGGGGCACCTGGTCTGCACCTCCAGGCAGTATTGCTTGCATGGGATCCGCTGCCGGCACTGCTGCTGGGTCACGTTGAAGTACTCGGAGCACAGCCACGCCTTGTAGACAGCCTGGGGGAAATCACGGAGAGGGACACTGGAGCACCGCGGTGTGAAAGGGGACGGGAGAGCTCCCAGCTCTTGTGGGAAATGTGTGTTGGGATTCATTTGTTGAACAGCGATGGATTCAAACAACCCACTGGAGTGTAACAATAGTGGAACTCGTCTATCCAGCTAAATCCACCACAAAATAAAGCTAATTACCCCATGGAATAATGTCCCCTACAGACAGGCATCGTGGCAGGTTCTGCCAACATCAGTGACCCAAGAGCTCAGTCCGTCACACAAAAATTCAAATGCTGCCTATCGCCCATGTTGCAGAGTGTCCTCCTCATCCCCAAGACATCCCACTGCTCTCCTGGGAAGGGGAGGGATTCTCACTTCCCCTGAAGTGCCTTGGCCCCCATCAGCTCTGGACATGAGACAGCAAAACACATCATGGGCTGGTCTTTACTGGAAATTTCCTGCTGGAAAAGCTGCTGGACAGAAACACTAGGATGCAGTATACACAACCACTGCTCCTCAGGCTTGTCCCTCTCTGCCACCAAGTAACACCTTCCTCACCTTCCCCACCTTCCCCACCAGGTTTCTGGAGAGAGTCCTGATTCCCTGACATCTGAAACTTCTGCTGTGCCATTTCTTTTGGCTTCTCAAGGTGGAAACTTGTTCATTTTCCATGGATATTCTAACACTGGGATATACCAGTGGTACAGGTGTCTCCATGTGCTCTGTTCACCTTCCTGATACTTCAAGCTGTGCTTGTCAATGTTTCCACAAGGAACAGCACCCTGGGGGTTCAGCTGTGACTGCAAGGCTGTGCCACATTCCCTGCCTCTCCAGCCTGTCCAGTCCTGGGTTTCCCTCTTCCCTTCCAGCCTCCCTGTGCTTGTGCCCACAGCAGACAGCTGGGCATAGCCCAGATGGCCTCAGTTACAGCCACATTCCCAAATTTCTCTTATCTCCCCAGCATCAGGCATGGGGGAAGTTGTTGCTACTGGCTGTAGCAGACAGAGAGGGAGAGCTCCCATTTCTCCTGGTGTTCATTATTACTCAGGTTGCAAGAAACCCATGGCACTTCCAGCTCACCCATGAACTCATGAGGGCACGAGTGACAGCACCATGGCCATCCCATGACCACATCCAGCTTCCTTTGAAACCAGCTAGAAAGGGCTCCCTGTGACTCAAAGGGAATGAGTTTCCCTCCTCGGCATGCTTAGAGAAACCCCCTGCTCCGCCTTCCAGCTGCATTTTCATTTTCTGGAGGCTTTAAACCCATCACTTCTTTGTTTCCCCATGTTTTCCATAGATCCTTATCATCATTTGTTTGGCCCATGGTGGTGTCTCAGGATTAAAGCTGGTTGGGAAATTCTTGGCAAGTTATTTTAGTTTGTTTTCTTTTTCTTTTTTTTTTTCTGGAAAATGCCAAATCACGAAAGCCAGAATTTTCACAGAATTGTGTTAGCTTTGGTGGAACTTCCATCCCAAAAAGTTTAATGGGCACCAGGACACAATTTATGGAGTGAACATTTTGGAGCAGTCCCCAGTACAGTGGCCAGGGCTGGCCCCTGGGATGTGGGAATGCAGGTGCTTGTTCTCCTTGTCCTCCTGGATGTTAATTAGTGGGACACAGTGGAATGGCTCCAGAGGAGGGAATGACTCTGCAGAGTGTGAGGACACAAGCAGGAGAGTTTTGAGGTCTGGATCTGCATCCCTGAACATGTCATCCCTGGAAGTATCCAGGGCCAGGCTGGATGGGGTTTGGAGCACCCTGGGATAGTGGAAGGTGTCCTCGCCTGTGGCAGGAGGTGGGACAGTTTAAGGTCCCTTCCAACCCAAACCATTCTGTGACTCCACGATCTGCCCAAGCTCATTCCCTAGAGCTGAGGAGGAAGAGGCCATGCCCCAGAGGGGCCACAACCCCCAATGCAACACGTGCCCTCCCTAATGGCCTCCGCTCCCTTGGGGACAGTGTGGGGAGCAAGGAGACATGGGGACAGCAAGGAGGACACAGCAGGATCCCTTAGTGGGTGGCACAAGGCCCTCTGAAAGCACCATGAGTTTCTCTCTGTTGGGAAAGTAGGACCTGTCACTGCTGCTACGGAACCTCAAGAGGATGTAAAGGAGGGTTGGAGAGCTCAGGGGACAGTGACACCTTACACTGATGGGACACAGCACCAGGGGGTGTACAGAGGGCTCCAAAGCACCCACTGACTGCCCAGGATGTATTCAGACAGGCCATATCCTTATTCCAATCTGAGGCAACAAGTCCCTGCCTGGACATGATCCTGTTGTTTCCACACACTCCAGATACAGTCCAATCTGGAGCAAAACAGAGAGAGGCCTCATTAATTAGCTCAATTATTTGGGCTGCCTTTAGAGCAACAAGGAGAGGGTGTCCTGAGAACACCCCGACCCTTGGAGTGTCCAGCAGAGAGCAGCTGGATGAGCTTCTCCCTCCCCTGGTGACCACCCAGGATTTTGGACCTGCTTGAATTTGAACTGGCTGATATCAGGTAGATGAATTCCCCCCAAAGCCATGAAGTTTTCAGGATTAAAATCTGGATGGATTAGTTAAACCACAACCAGCCTGTAGTTTAAAGGGGAATTATGAACACACAAGTAGCTGGATGGACATCACTGGTGTGCCCATCTGGGATGGACACCCTGAATCCATCCCTCTAGCTCAGCCTCTTTTCCAGCCCTCATCTGCCTTAGGAAAAACATCTCCATCACTGAGACTTCCTCGTGTTTCCCAAGGAGGTTGTTTTACAGCACTTATCTTGCTGCCTACAAGTTTTCCTTCATACTTGACCTACATTTTTCCATCTAAAAGTTCACTCCCTTCAATCATTCCCTCCACCATTCCCTCTCCCTGCTCCGTGTTTACACATCTCTAATATTTGCAGATGTCTCATGCTCCCCCCTTAGTCACAACTCAGGCGAGCTCGGCTGATTTACTCACTCCCATTTCCTGCCAGTCTTCTTCCCAGCTCCGACTCTCCCACGCTGCTTCCCAGATCCCAGTCACATCCCAGCTCCCACCTGGGCTCACATGCAGCCCGGCATGGAGAGTAAGCTGAAAGCTCCAGCAGAGCATTGTGGGTGTCACCTGAGCTGTCCCAGCTCCTGATTTGAGTGGAAAAAGCAGCCGGAACAGGAGATTTCCCAGAGCTTTGAAATAAGCTGATTGGGTTCATCCTGCTCTCATGTAGAAACAGAGCTGGCGCAAGCAGGCTCTGCACGGATCCACACATATTCCCCCTGAAATGTTTGTGATGATTCCCATCAGGGAAGTCTGGCAGAGGGTTGGGGTCACACACAGGGACATTCCATGAATTTAATGAAAATATGGAAGGAGACACTGCAAGGAGCTCGTGATACCACTGGGGAAGACAGAGCTGGAGCACTCATCCAGAACCTGAATCAGGATTCCCTGGCTGCCTTCCATTCTTCCTTCCCTTTCCAGAGAACCTGCCTTCCCTTGAGGAAAGCACTGACCCCAGCCAGCCCTTGCCATTCCCTTGTGGCAGATCCTCCAAGTGCTGCAGCAGGAGCTCCTGCAGCTCTGCAGGATGGAAACTGCCTGTGTGTACTCAAAAACAGAGACATCCAAGACCTGCTGGTCCAAAAGGGCTCTCCCACTCCACTGGGATCAGGCTGAGACACAGACAAATCTCCAGGAGATCCCAGTGTCCTCCCATCACTCACCCACAGAGATTCATAACACAGACAAGGAGCAAATTCCCTGGGGCACTCAAGGTTTTGGTATATCCAAGCTTACCCCACACAACCTCCTTAGTTCTGCTGTTAAAAAGCACATGTGAGAATTTAGGGCAGAAGAAATTTATTCCTTGCTTAGATCAACTAGGAAAGCTCCCTGGTTTCCATCCTTGCCCTCTCTGGATTCTTCAGGAAGCGGGTTGGGTTGCAATCAGTGTTCCTGTCATTCTGGTTTGGCTTTTGGCAGATCTCCAGCCTGGCCAAGTAAATTTAAGTGACCTCAACTCCAAAATAGCTCCAGTTTGGTGCCCTCCTCCTGCATTTTAGCTCTGGAGGACTGGCTGCATGAGTCCAAGAAAGCACACGGAATTTGGCTGCCTAGGAAAGGAGCCAACTTCAGACACCCGATTTATATGGAAGGAGGAGGACAGGCTATCTGTCCACATCAGAATTTTGCAGGTGGGATGAAAGACCTCGTCATAAAAGACATTAAAAAAACCCCAAATTAATTAGATTTCTAATAGTGAATTACGCTCTCTGTCTGCTCACGCTTCCAGTGGGATCTGGAAGCAGCAGTCAGAGGGATGGCGATTTCACAGGGAATTCTGTGCCAAATGGGAGTTCTTCCCTGCCTGCACTATTCCCTCTTGTCTCCTGTCAGTCCAGGACAGCATTCCCCACCAGCTTTTCCAAAGTCTTTCTGTGTCAGGATTTCTGCACAAATTTGGCCACTTCAAAGCCAGGTCAGTATGTTGGAAACACTGGCACTGCCTGTGGAACCATCCCAGCTACATTTTGGGAGAACCAAGGAGCAGGAATGGAGCAGCATCCTCAGGATACACCACCACTGCAGATGATGCAGTGCTTGGGATAGTTTGGATGCCCACTGGGAATACCACCTGTAATAACACAACAAACTGTTGTTTTCCCATTTGAACAGGAATCGATGCTTGGGAAGTTTCCTCAAGGAAAATCCTGCTAATGGCAGAAATGTAACAAACCCTTCTCCTTAATTAGAGGTTGGGGATGCTGCCCCAACCCAAAATCCACTTTTCTGGAAGGGGGAGATGCAGACTGGAGGGCAGAGAGGGAAATAGGGAGTTTTTCCCTACAAAATAACCCCAGAAGGAGACCTGGGTGTGTGCTTAGACCAGAGGTGAGGATCACTCTGGAAGTTGGGCTCTGCCATCATGACTCTCCTCCTTTCCCTCTTCTCACTGGGTGCACCCAGCTCCCAGCAGGGATGGGAAGAAAATTCCCTGCCAGACCCCCAGCCTGGAGCAGCCCCCTCCCCTCCCAGAGCAGTTCCTGGCCTGAGAGGAGCATCTGGAGTGGCTGTGCCTCATTAATCTTGGACACAGGGAAATGAGCACTGCTAATGAGCCGCTCGGGCAGCTCTCCAAGCTCTGGCACACGAGGATGCAGCGCGGGAAGCAGGACAGGCTTGGGGGGGAGAGAAGAGCCCCCCTGGATGGCAGAGGATTAAGGGAATACTGAGGTCCAGGGCCAGCCAGGAGGAGTCACAAACACATCTGCAATGTCCAATTACCACTGTATTCAATTAACTCAGACAGTAACACTGTGGAGCTTTAAACCAGCTTTTTTTAGGCTTTTTTTAAAATTCTCCTTGCTATGGGCTGTTCCAGCATCATCTCTGGAACAGCTGATTTTTGGTTTCTTTGATAGTTCTGGAGTTGTTATCCCTGCCTTGACACATTCACATGCTCTGGGTTAGGAGAGGGGGGAGAAAAACACCAACCCAACCCTAAACCCCAACAACTGGGCAGGATTATGGGATTTGTATTGTTTTTCCTTATTTTTAATATAAAGTTGCCTTTTGCCTGGCGATGACAGCACTGGAGCCGCAGCTCCTCTGTTTCCCAACCAGGGTAGCCTCTGCCCATTGTACCCAGCTCCAGAGGGCACTGGGATGGGAATACCAGCAGGAATGCCTGGAACACGGATGGGGATGGGGGAATGAGGATGGATGCACGCAGGCTGCAAGGAATGGCACTGGCGGGAATCCCAACTGGAGTGGGTGTTCCTCAAACACCACTGGAAACTCCACACAGAGCTGCTGGGCTGGCTGGCATGTGCCCATTCCAGGCTCTCCATTATCCTGCAGCCCACTCCTCTCCAGGGCTGGTTCTCCCAGAAGTTCTCCCCCAGCCATCCCACCCGTGACATCAGTTTGCATCCTGCTTGTTGTGTGTCGTTCTGGGCACAGGGGGTCCGGGTCTGGCACCGACCAGGCTCATCCTCCAGGAAGGTCCTGGGCAGTGGAACGTCCCCTGTGCTCCCAAACTGTGCCTGCCCACCTACAGACCAAAAGACTAGACCATATCCCTTGACCTGAGTGATAAAGTCACTCCCAAATTACCTGGAAGCAACTTGTCAGAGCTACTCACTCACCACTCAATCACCTCATGAAGCAGCTGATAGTTTTAAAGTTTAAAACTTTCAGTTTTCATTTCAAAAATAAAGCATTTTAGCTTTAATTCCCAGTTCTTAGATTAAAGAGACTGTCTGAATTCTCCTTTTAGAGGGAAAAGCCCCAAATTTCCCCCTCCAAGCCACTCAAACCCAGTCTGAGACACACAACGCCCCAGCTGCTCATTGGTAAAAGTAAGAGAAAATAGCTTTAAAATGTGACCCTCACACACCTGACACACTCAAGGCACAGGTACCAACTCTCGCACTACGTCAGGTATCAGGCAGCTCAACACATGCCTTGGGTAGGACTGGAGTGGGAAAGGACGGGAGAACCAGCACCCCACCCTGTCTCTGCAACCACAAACACACCCCCAGCACCCCCAGGTGATGGGCTGGAGGGTGGCACTGCCAGATCCCAGCCCCAGGCACTGCCAGCTCCCAGCTCTGGGTAGGAGGTGGCAGTGCCAGCTCCCAGCCCTGGGAATGCTCTCAGGGGACAGACACCACAATCACAGCCTCCTGGCTTTGCTCATCTGCTCATGGCACTGAGGGCTGGTGCGTGCAGAGCCCAGGGAAAAGCCTGGTGTCACCCCAGCAGATGCCACACTCCCCTTGGAACAAACCCAGCAGGAAGAGCTTGTGCTCGTGTCTTGTATTGACGCAGGAAGCATTCCCTGGAAGAGCAGAGCTTGTGGACTCACTTTGGACACCTCTGGCAGCTTCTGTGCTGAGGGGGCAGAGCACATGGCATCCCAACTTGGCCATGTGTCTGTGCCTATTGATTAATCACAGTAATTAATGGCACAGCTGGATGAACAGGAAGGCAGTGACCACTGCCAGCCTTCCTGCTTCCCACAGCCCAGCTCCCACTTTTCCCAGTGCAGGCTGGGATCCGGCTGGAGGTTACCCCCTGCCCAGCCACCCAGTCCTGCCTGACCACTCCTACAGCCCCCAGCCCATTGCAGGACGCTCTTGATCCCAGATCACTGCTACAAAACATCCCAATTCCCATGGAACATTTCCATTTCATTATCAAACTCCACCTCGGGGTAGATGCATCCTCTCTCCAAGGGGGGTGAGCACGGGGTGACAGTGCTCTGCTCACAGATGCAAGCTCTCACCCCAGCATTCCTGGTGTCAGTCTCCTGCTCAGTCCTCTCTCCTCACATCCTGGGTGTGTCCCCTCTACTCACCCTAGGAATTCCCTGGCAGTGTCTGGGACACAGTGGCCCAGCCATGGTGGGCTGCCCGTGGGCACTGCTGCCAGACCCCAGGCACAGTCAGTCCCTGTCCCAAGATCCCAGCCCGGGAGCATTGTGAGGCCAGAGAGACCAGCATTCCCAGGCTGCAGCTAATCCAGGCTGCTGCTCTATGCTCTCCTTTCAAAAAGGGTCTTGGCTGGGCTTTAGAGAAGAGAAGAGCCGCTTGTCAGGAAGGCGAGGCCAGATGGAGTGTGGAGGTTTGTGTGGGAAGGGGGTGGACACCAAGAGACAGGGACAAACAGGCTGGTGGCCAGGGAGAGAGCAGTTCTCGCTGGCATCTGGAGGGCTCTGTCCTTGTGACACCACATGGCCATGAGGGAGCATGGAAGACGGCAGGCCAGGCCTCCAGTTCCAGGGCCTCACCACACTCTGAAGAAAGTTCTTCCCAATATCCCATCTGTCCCTGCCCTCCGACAGTAGGAAGCCATTCCCCGTGTCCTGTCCCTCCATCCCTCGTCCCAAGTCCCTCTCCAGCTCTCCTGGAGCCCCTTTAGGCACTGGAAGGGGCTCTAAGGTCTCTCTGGAGCCTTCTCCTCTCCAGGTGAGCAGCCCCAGCTCTCCCAGCCTGGCTCCAGAGGGGCTCCAGCCCTTGGAGCAGCTCCATGGCCTCCTTGGGACTTGCTCCAACAGCTCCATCCTGTACAATCCCTCACCTGCCGGCCCCCAGTGGGTCAGATACCAGCCCATCCTACCAGCCCAATGACTTAAAAAAGTAATTAAAGACCTTTGCAAAACTGAAGCTGAACACGATGTAGTTAGGGACAGAGGGAAAGTGAGGTCCCTGCAATCCATTAGGATGGCTTGAGGAATTCACTCCCATTACATCCTGCTGCAGCCAGGGGCTTAGTAGGATTCAAAAGTGGATTAAACATTTATACAGCTAATGAGAACATCCTGTTACATTAGATAGGATATAAAAGAAAAAGGCGAGACACTTCAGTGCCATGAGCCATAAATTACCCACCAGTGATGGGGGCGAGGGAGAAGTTTCTCCGCTCATCCCCCTTCCAAGAAGTGGTGAGGTTGGAAAATTGTTCTCAGGATGGTGTGAGTGTCCAGCCCAGCAAGGGCTTGTCACAGCAGGGCTGTCTTGCATCCAGTGCCTTATGGAACGGCCCAATCCTCTACTCTGCCAGGAGCTCCTTGCACAGCATCCTGTGAGGTCCCACTTGGCTTGAGCGGGAATGGGACAGGGTATAAGGCAGCAGGAGGAACCTGGTGCCTCATGTCATCCTAGTGTACCCCACAGAGATGGGCAAGCAGCAGGATTTGGCCCATCTCTGCTCCCTCATGGAGCAAACAGTGGGAGACAGAGGCATTCCAGCTTCTGGGCACCTTCCATGGTCACAGGGAAGTGCAGTTTTCCATGCTCATGCTGGGTCTTGCAGCCACCTCAACTTGTGCCCGAAGGTCCCTTAAACGCAAGCAAAGATGATTTTGAGATGCTTATCAGCACTCCTGGCAGCTCCTACTGCTGGAGACACACAACAGGCCATGGCTCATGTCAGACCCAAGAGCTGCAAGCTCTGTTTTTTTCTCCCTGGCTGAACAGCACTCGCAGAAATCTCCCGCTCCCTTCCAGGGGAGGAAAGCCCCAGGATAACTCAGTCTCCGTGGTGAGCAGCAGGCAGGCGCTCCCGGCTGGCATCGCTCCTCAGACAGTGAATCCCAAGGGATGCGCTACTGCAGGGAAGCCCCATTCCTGCTGCCCTCCCCTGGAGCAAGCCCAGGACAGGCTGCGGCTCTCCCTGTCCCTGTCCCTGATGCTCCACAGAGTGGAAGTGCTTCCCTAGCATTCCCATGAGCAAGGGGTGTCTGGAGAGCGGTCCCAGGACCACACTCTGAGCCAGGCTGCCACCCCACAGCTCCTGGTGCTTCCTGACAGTCTCATTTGAATGGCAGAGCAAGGAACGACGACAAACAAGCAGCACAGCACGGCAGGGAAACACTGCTCCCTGCACACACAGGCAGAGACCCCTGTGGATTCTTCCTCTCCACATCCAGCTCCATGGAAAACGACATGGAAAACAACCAGCTCCATGGAATATGACACTGAAGACCAAGAGCAGGTCAGGGAGATGTCCAGGTCTGAAGGGGGGTGAAGTCATGTACATTAAAGACACAGACACAGCTCCTGCTCTGCCAGCACTGGTCAGTCCTTCCCAAACTGCAGCTGTTCAGAAAATGCCAAGAAAATTCCATTTGCCTCCTCTCCCTCTGTAACCACCAGCACTGGGGAATGCTCGGGACTGGTGCCTGCAGGCTCAGGGTGTTCCAGGCTCCCTGATGTGGACAAACCCAGGTGCTGACACACCCCTCAGCAGGAAAACCCCCATCCCAGCCACTTCCAGCCCCTCTCGAGCTCTACCTTCACTCTCCTGTCCATCTGCAGCCTCTACACACAAGCAGTGCTGCAGAGCTGCCGTGCAGGGATAAGATTCCAGCCAAGATGCCAAACATGTGTATCTGTTACTCCCAAGAGGATGAGCAGGGCAGGTGGCATTTCCTTCTCCAGCCAGGACCAAGCATATCAGGATGCTGGCACAGGCAGGGCCCTGGAAAACCAAATCCTTGCCAGGTGAGGCCATTTCATGCTGCTTTTTTAACAGAATGACCACGTTGGCAGCATCTGGGGGAGCCAACGCTACCAGCACTGCTCTTCCTGTGACACCCCAGGAGCACGGCTGGGAGAGAGGCCCCAAGGAAAAGGCAAGAGCTGGGAAGAGGAGCGAGGCTGAAGCAGGCAAGCCATTCCAGGCAGGCAGCTGCCGGCTCTGCCCACGGGAATGGGGCTGGAGCAGCATGGACAGATGGCTACTTCTTGCCCAGGCAGCCTCTGTGTCTCATTCACAGATTTGCTGTCCCTGAGTCATTGCCCTTCAAAGGACAGCGGAGCTGAGCTCCAGCGTGGAGCCAGGCATGAGTCGCATCCTAATGGCATCCCGGTGACAGCGGGAATAGCCCCCGGCAGCCAAGTACATCCCCTCTGCCACCTGCCTGCCTCCCACCCTGGAGGGCAGCTCTGGAGCCTGCAGCAGAAGAAAAGCCTGTGGGGCATCCCTAGGGACAGGCGTGGGGCTTTGGGATGTTTTGACAAACCCTCTCTGTGTGTGATCCTTGGTACTGCCCAGCACCGGGGTCAGGCCAGGCCATGTGTGTTCCCCACCGGGCACGAACAGCTCCTTTCCTGACAGAAAGGAATCTTGTCCTCAGGCAGAGACCAGGTGAAGCCCATTGTGAGGGCAGGTCCAGCTGGGTTCAAGCAGACACCCTGTGCATCCTCCTCTACCTCCCGGTGCTGGTGTAGCAGGGGCTGCCTCCTCTCCCTGGGATGCATGCGGGGCTGAAGTCAGCATGGCACCAACAGATCCCTTTGTCCATGGGGAGCACAGATCATGGCCTGGTAGGAAAAGCACTGTGGCAAGACAGCCCTGATCTGGACGACCACAGGTGGCCTGTGACAATGGATGTGCACAGCAAGGGGGCTGGGGGTCATGTTGTTTTCCCAGATCTCACACTTTGCTGATATCACCGCACATGCTGCTGAGCTCCTGACTCCCACAGCCTTCCCGCACCACACAGAGCAGCTGGATACTTTACATCTCCAGCTGCTGAGGTGGCATCTCTGAGGAGCTCATCCCACCCTGCTGGTGAAGCCCCTGTGCCCACTGTGCTTCCAGGGATGGGCACACATGGAGAAGAACGTGGGCTTGCACAGGCACAGCCAGGAGCACACGGAGCAGGAACTGTGGCACTTGGAGCTACTGGTGACAGTTCAACAGAGACAGATGTCACCTCTCTCACTGTCCCTGCACCATTTGCTGATCTGCCTGTTGCTCCATGGAGACCTGCTGCTGCCTTGGGAAACTCGTGAGTTGTCCTCGCAGCACTGCTGACAGACACAGGTGAGGACAGGCAGACAACAATGACTGACAGACAGCCAGTGCAAAAGGAGGCAGTCAAAAACCACCCAATCACCCCATAAATCCCTCCCATTCCCCGTAAATCCCTCCCATTCACACCCTTACCCCACGCCAAGCTGCTTCACCCAACAGCACCAGTGTAAGTTCAGCCTCTAGCCCACCACACATTCCCAGGTGCCTTGATATGTCTCAACCCCAGTCAAAACTCAGGACTGTTCAAGCACCATCTGAGCATCCCCACTGGATTGCAGCCCTTCCAAGTCCCAGGTACCACTGGCGCATTCCTGGCACCTCTACATCTTTTATTCCACAGGACAAACTCCTGCCATCAGTTCAGTTTTTGTTTCTCCTGTTTTCCAAGCCTCAATCTCAGTTTTCAAGCATCGAGCAGGTACCAGACACAAGGCACTGGAATTGGGCTGTGCCAGAGGCTGCAGCCACAGCACCTGCAGACCAAATCCACCATGGTCCTTTGGCCCAAATTCTTTATACAACTGAATCACATCTTTGTGCAGGGCTGCAAAAAATTCCCTTTGCTCCCATGGAATGGGTGGGGAACATGGAGCTGCACACTTGGCTAAGCTCGTGCATGTACTCCTGCTCAAGCCACCAAATGACTGCATTGATCTGGTGGAATTACTTTGGAATTCACTTTGGAACCTTTTTTCACCTCATGAAATGCCTCACTGGCCAGGCTGGTTCTGGAGGAGAAGCTCTGGAGGTGACACAGGTGTGGGGGAGCACCCTCTCCCCTCCCAGGTGCTGCTGCTCCCGGTGCACCAAATGCTCCACAGGAGACCAGGTCCAGGGTGCAACTCTGCAGTCACCCATCCATAGATTCTCTGGAAGCCTCGTTGCTACAGTAACTCCTTTTAAAAAGCACAAGGTTTTGGTGAAACCACTTTTGCTGTGGTTCTCAAGGGAACTTCCCTCCGTGCAGGGAGCCATCCAGGCTTGGAGCAGGATTGCACCAGGTTTAGCAGCATTTTGGACAAGCCCAGCCCAAAAAATCTCAACTTGGGCTACTTTTGGGAAAGTAAAACACTGCTTTGGTTCCCCCAAGAGGTGTCCCTGGTACTGGGATAACCACAAGACATGGTGTTCCCAAAGTTCCTGGTGCCAGTGGGCTTGGGTTTCCAGAGGATGTTCCACAGGGAGAGATGCTCCACAGGGATGCTGATCGCTGATGCTATTCCTGGTTAAACAAGAGCCAGAAAACAGGACCCTAGAGGGTACTGAACCTGGGCACTGGGGATTTGCTCCCTGGTCCATGTGGGATGTGCCAGGGGCGATGCCAGAGATGGAACAGCCTCCATTTCTCACCATATCATTGCGCACCCGCAGCACAGAAACACCAGCAAAGCTTCAGGAGTGAAATCCTGCCCTGCCAGGGGTACCGGGGAAACCTGAGGTGCAGAACCAGATCCCACAGCCACGGGCCTGTGTGCAGAGAAACCTGATAATCTAATCACATCTGAGATGCTACAGGTCCTGTCCAGCCCAGCCTGCCCAGCTCTGCTGCCAGCCCTGTCCTGCCTGTCAGCCCTTCTCTCACCACAGCTTTATTTCTTGCAGCCTAATGACTCCTTAATTCCGCAGGCTTTGTCCCATAGATCTTGATTTGCCCCAGGACTGGTGGGAGGGGGCACTTTTGGGAGCTGTTGGGGCGGGAGCCAGTGTGCAGAGCTCAGCCCTGGCATGAGCAAAGCTCTCATATGGTGTCTGAGCCGGAGCAACACTGTTCTTTTCCTGTTTGGAAAGATGGGAAAAAGGCACGAATGAGCCCTAAGCATCCCTCAGGGCATTGCTTTGGAGGGACAGTGATTTCCTCCTGCACTAAGTCCTGCAAAGCTTGGGCTGACAGTTTGAATGCTGCTGCTGCCCCACATTTCCTGATGGATATTCGAGTCCAATACCCACATCCTCAGGCCGTGACCTCCTCAAGCCCCTTTGGAGGATGCTCCAAAGCGTCTCCACAACTGCTCGGTGCACCAAGTTCATTGTGTCTTGCAGTGACAAAGGGTACAAGTCACACAGCAACAGGCGAGATGGAGGCGGCCGGCAGCTGCTCCTGACTCAATTAATGACTTTTCCCTCTTATGTTCAGAAAAACACAAGCGTTTTCCACCTTTTATCCACATCATCCCTACCTAGCACCATGACCCAGCAGCTGGCAGGCAGATTCTCGCAGCACAAGGTGAAATGAGAATTTGGATGGTATTTGAGAAGATGGATGGACCTTGTGGACCCACTTCCCTCTCTTGCTCCTGTCCGCAGGATGCTGGTGTCCCTGTCCGTGAGCGTCCCTGTGGGAGCCAGACCCCCAAAATCCCACCAAATGGGAAATGCCAAAAATAAACCTCAGAAATGCATCTTCATGGTTTACTGTCTCTCAGCCACAGGGATTTCTGGTGTTAGTTGTAAGAGTAACAAACAAAACATTTCCAGAGAGTGATTTGGAAGTTGAAGGTGCTGCATGGGAATAACAACACATGCAGAAAGTGGGATCTGCCCAGGAATGATCCCCAAGTAGAAAATAAAAAGGGAGAGTATGACAGCACTGAGTAATCTCAGCAGCTAAATTACACACAGACCCCACCATTTCATGGGATTCCTACCTCCCAGGGGACTTTGGTCCAGTCTTCCCCAATCTCTGGGCACAGACGGATGTCACAGACAGGTAGAGAAACTATAAAAGAAAGGCCTCATAAAATCAGGCCTGCTCTGTTAAATCAACAGCTAACCTGTCATTTCTTCTAAGTGCAGATAGTACTTTGCAAGTTCCCACATGAAAACGATCTGGGTATGAATAGTTCATCAATGTAACAGCCTTTTTTGGGTGAAAAATAAGTGTACCTGCATAAACATTAGATCTGCTCCTTGAGAATCCCCAAAAGAAAAATGTAAACAACCTGAACCTTAGCACGTACACACAAATCACCTATGTATCTCCTGAAACTAATCCACAACACTTACACACTTCCAAATTTTTAGCTCAGGGTGAAACCTGCTGCCATAGGAAGGAACTGGCAGCTCCAGCTGGGATTTGGTGTTGCTGTTGTTTGAAAGCAGGTGGAAAAAATAGCCAAAATCACCAGAGTGGTTTGACTGCCACAGAGCTCCCTGTGAGCTGTCTACTGAGCCACACTTCTTAGGCACCAAATTCCAGAGGGATCCGTGGCTCAGCAGAGGGAGGCTGTGTGCAGGTAAGCTGGAGCTGCTGTGCTTCCTCATCTTCAATTTTCCAGCTGCTGTTACGGAATGGCAGGGATGTGAATGGGACACAGCACTAACTCTCCACACTCAGCCCTGCTCCTATGTCCCAGAATTATCATTTAAATTCTGTTTCTCCAGCTCCAGAGCTCCTGAAGCCAGAAACCTGCTGTGAGGGCTCTGCAGGAGCTCTCACACTGGCCGAGCTGCACATTCCACTGTTTTCCTCCACTCCTCAGCTGTTTGCCTGTTATTTGCTCTCAGATGTTATCACCATCAAGCAATAGCTCTGCCATCCCTCACAAACAGGTATTATCCAGCATCTGGATGGGAATCACAAATTTAAACTGCTTCAAAAATCCTGCCAGCCACATTTTTCCAAGGCAATGAGTAACTGCAGTCCCTGCTCAAGTCCAGAGGACTCAAAATCAGGCCAAAACTCGCTCGTCACCACAATGCTGGAGAGGTCTGGCATTAGCCTCAATTCACAGATGGGGAACAGCCACTGAGAGGGAAAAGCTGAGTCTCAGGGATGTGAAAGGCTGGAGTAAGACACATAAATATGGAATGAATGGCCTTAAACAAAGCAACCTGATTTTTCAGGAGCAAACAAAAAGATGAGAGGTGTGAGGACTCCAGTGGGAGTGTGTAGACTGAGGCACTCCCACGGGAATTTCCAAGTGGGTGGCCCAGGGGAGTGTGCACAGGTTGTCCCTGCTGCTCTTGCCTCCTGTTGCTTCCCAAGTGCTGCTTGTGGAATGCACGGTTGGAGCTCACAGATGCTCTAAGGATGCACTGATGTGAGAAGGAACCAGTTCAGAGGGACGAGTTCAGCTCTGCATCTCCCCAGCACATTTCCTGCTCTCCCATCAAGGATGTTAAACCCAAGGACACTTAATAGAGACTCATCAAAGCACAGCTCTGTTTCTACATACTTTGGAGTCCCAACATAACGATTCTTTTCTCATCTCTTTTGCTTCTCTCTCTGGGTATCCCAGCAGAGATGGAGGGGAAGCCTGAAGTTGGAATGTTTATTCTCCACCAGACATGGCACAGGGAGATCCTGATCTTGCTGGACCCCGGAAGCAGGTGCAGCACTATGGACAGCACCAAACTCCCTGTGGAAGTGGCGCAGCAGGACTAAACTACTCAGAGCAGGCTGAATACTTCATCCCTTGGAAACCATAGGGGGAATCTGGGAAGCAGACTGTAATTACCTGCCTTGGCCCAAGCCCAGAATGCAAGCACAAGCTCCTGCTCAAACCCAGCTCCCCACAAAAGCAACCCTTGGAGTAGTGGCCAGGATCTCAGCAATGTGGTCTTGGTGAATGACACCACCTTGGTGTCCCAGTGCTGCTCTTGGTGCTGCTCCCGCACTTTCTCAGGGCATGAACATCACTTCAAGAGCTGCCCTGCAAACCCAAGTGTCCCTCAAAACTCCTGTCCCAGAAGAGGAGCAGCCAACCCTGTCGTACTTCCAGGGAGGAAGTTCTGCCACCATCCCTGTGGGGACAATGCTGTCACACACCCCAAGACACAGCTCCAAGAAAGGGAAGCAGGTTTGATTATGGAGACCATTGCACTTCCCAGAGGTGACGTCTGGAGGGAGTGTGCACAGGTGAGCCAGGCAGCTTGGAGCTGGTGGAAGCTGGAGCATCCAGCAGAACCACACTGGGGGTCCGATGGAGATCCAACTGCAACTCTCATCTGGGAGAGGAGATGGCTCCATACTGAGCCTTGATCCCGTTGATGCTGGGAGATGCAACCAACCTATCAGCTTTCAGAACAGGGACTGTGCTCCAGGGCTGGGGACAGTCAGTGACACTGGGGGGAACACCAAGGTGGGAGGCACATTCCAGCACCCCTGAGCCAGCTCCCTGGGCAGAAAGGATGTAAGAGCTGGAAAACAGCTGCTGCATACAGGCACCATGGTTCATCTCAGGTCACCACTGGTCTAATGACAGCCAGGCAGAACCCTGGCCTGTACCAGGAGCCACAGCAGGTCTAAGGCAAGGGTGAGGGGGCCTCACACCTGCACCAGCTGAGCCCCTGTGTGCACAGGGGTGCACATGGAAAGGGATGTGGGTGAGGCTGGTAGGGACTGGGGTGTCAGGAGTGAGGTACTTGGATTGAGTTGGCATGTTGGGACTGGAGCGTCAAGAGAGGGATGATGGGGGTGGGCTGTCAGGATTGGAGTGCTGGTAGTGGGGTGTCATGAGTTGGGTGCTCAGACTGTGTTGGGAGCAGGGTGTTGGGAACGGAGTGTTGGGAGCTGCGTGTCGGGAGCTGCCTGTGTGTGAACAGGTGTGAAGGGATGTGCGAGTGCTCATTCAGGCCAAGTCCTGCTCTGCCTTCTCTGTCCCACCACCCTGTCCCAGCCTTCCCAAGGGCTCCAGACCTGTCCCACCACCACTGCCAGGAGAGGTTTGTGGAGCAGAGGGAGACCCCAGCCTGCAAGTAGGTATGAGAGCAGGGGGACCATGGTACCCCCACATCACCAAGCACCCTGTGGCCCAGCTCACCCGGGACGCCCTCTCATACCTTGCAGTCCGTCAGGCAGGATCTGACCGAGTACTCTTCCGATTGCAAGTACTTCTCCAGCAAGAGGTCGAACTCCTCGTATTTTTCCTGAGCGTGTTGGTCCAGCCGCTGGTACGCCTGGACGCAGCTGCTACAGGCCTCCCCGTCCAGCGCCCCGGCCGCCGCCACCACCAGGTCCACCATCAGGTTGTCCAGGCTGCAGTCCAGGCCGTCGGGGCCGGCCATCTCCCGCAGCAGGTCCCAGATCGTGTAAGTATCACAAAAGGAGAGGTTGAAGTTCCTGAAGTAAGCCTGCAGGAAGGTCCTTTTGGAGGAGGGCGAGGCGAAGAAGGGCGCGGCGGCGGCGGCGGCGGGGGGCGAGCGCAGGGGCGCGCCGGGGGCCC